>VMBQ01002969.1:36116-120872 GCA_007657795.1 Dreissena rostriformis
TGTTTTAAAAAAGATATCTCAATTTGGAGTTTTGTTTTGTTTTTCAAATTTTATTATAATACTTATCAGAAAATTGGAAAAATGTTTATTATTATAATAAAACAGATTTTTGCTTCTGCTGAAAATTTTACAAAATGTCAGTTACGCTACTTTTTACATTCAGAAAATGACATTGTTCGCTAATGTCAATTTGGAAAATTTTGTAAAAACATTATTTTTACCAAAAAGGTTGTCTTAATATTTTAACAGTTGATGTAAGTCACCTTAATAAACACAAAAATGGAAAAAAAGTAACTGACATTTTGTAAATTGTTCAGGAATGCATATTTTCCGAAATTTTCCGAAATACAGTAAGAGCACTTACGTTATTTTTTGCATTCAAAATATTTCAGTGTTGAAATTAACGTAACTGCTCATTTCTTAATTATTCATTGTTTTAAAAAAGATATCTCAATTTGGAGTTTTGTTTTGTTTTTCAAATTTTATTATAATACTTATCAGAAAATTGGAAAAATGTTTATTATTATAATAAAACAGATTTTTGCTTCTGCTGAAAATTTTACAAAATGTCAGTTACGCTACTTTTTACATTCAGAAAATGACATTGTTCGCTAATGTCAATTTGGAAACTTTTGTTAAAACATTATTTTTTCCAAAAAGGTTGTCTTAATATTTTAACAGTTGATGTAAGTCACCTTAATAAACACAAAAATGGAAAAAAAGTAAAAATGTATAAAAATGTCAGTTACATGACTTATTACATTCAGTAAACATTATTTTATTTAACTTGTCCAGGAAATTCTTTAGTAACCTCGCCATCAAAGGCTTGCTTACTTACAAAATTCCTGAACTCGTTTAATAAAATATGGTATGATATGACAACTCATGTCAGATCCTATATATATATATATATTGTGATTTTGACATTGTAAGATGCGTCTACAAATATGTAAATAGAAATGCGTTATTTCCATTTCATTTACTGGTACATGTATTCAGGCCTTGCTATTACTACTACTGTGTTACTGTAATTTAGTGATTTTCATATCTAAAAATGCTTCGTGAATGCAGCTTTTGCTTATGATTGCTTAAGATTGCATTATGTTTAGTCAAAGGACTGGGTGCAAATATTTCTTTGTGTAGTCATATACATGTGTAACACATTGAAACAAACATTGATACATATAATGTTTGGCGTTGATGCCTTAGTGTTATGTGGTTAGTGTACTTTATGTAAAAATGTAAAGTCTGAGTGTAGATGGACACATAAAATATATTGGTGCAATGAAAAAGTTCAGTCATAATTTTTAAGTTGCAGCGTATTTCAAGTTTAGCTTTCAATTCACTTGTTGTCTTGCCATAAATACTGGTACACCCAATTCTTTATGTGCATTTTATGTATCAACATTGCTTACATACGTGTTTAATGACACAGTATATGTCAGTGTTAAGAAAAAACATGAATTCATGCAAGTCCTTCTAAACAAATCTTTTAATTGAACGCTTTCTTTCAAATTATTTTCACACACATTTTGTAATTGATAGACTTTTGAATCCTATTGACAGGAATTTATGAATCATTTTTTTTACAAAAAAAAATCTGCTCAATAAATACAATTCTGCATATGTTTATTTTGTGTTGGTTTATATATTTATATAATCTTTGTTCTGTTTTTCCTTAAAGTCCATGACTGCATATAATGCTCAAGTAATAAGCTGAAATTCTAATTAAGTTTTGTAGTATTGTTATTATAATAGTAAACTATTGTGTAGTTATGTACTGATTAAAATCATTCTAATTATTACTTAATACTTGATACTTGTATATTTTATGCCAAATTTATGGACAGATACTACCCAGTACTTTTGTAAAAAAATATTTACTTTTGTAAAAAGATATTTACCCAGTTATGCTGTATTGAATATTTTCACTTAAATTGACCAGAGTCATCATTCACACTTTCTTGTTGATTACAATTTTTTTACGAAATTCACATACTAAATAAAGGGTTTGGGTTTTAGTTTAAACAGGTTAACTATAAGATTGTACTCTGAATATTCTGGGATTTTTGCTGCTAAGCAAATTTTTTATTTATTTATTATTTTAATCCGACATGAAAGGAAAAAAGGAATAAACATGCGTTAAACATTCTGAAAAGTGCTTTATTTTATGTACGCAATGTTTTAACGGCCATTAGATATGAGGACTTATGATATCTTTTGAAAGTCATGTAGACAGAATTTGTTGTATCTTAAAAGGTTTCACTTTCAATGGCAATATATGAAATATGCTGGTATACAAATTTCTCCTCTGTACTTTTGTGTGTTTGGGTGTTTTATTCTCGCAATTAACTTTGTTGATGTTGTATTTCAATTTCGCATCACATAATTGTAGATAACTGGTATTGTTATGTGCTGTTGTCAAAAATACTTGCATTTATTTCACATGTGTTTTAAAATAGTCTTAACAAATTAACATCAGTAAATTCCTGTATCAATCAATATTTTTTATGTAACCATCATTTATGTTATGTATTTCTTTGTTTTCAAATTGTATTACTTTATGCAAAATCCATTCTTACAGTTTAGCCACAGTTGAAATGAAAACTTGAAAATTTAGCAATAAGTACACATTAATTGTTTTACATTCGATGCGTTAAACCAAATGTTACAGTGGACATATTACTAATCTTAATTTTATCTTTTAATATAAGTAAAACCTTTTAAAGGACACAGTTCTGTGTGTACAAATATTCTAAAGATTGTTTTTAATTTTGCTGATTGTTGTACCTTTCTGATGAAACCACTATTGTGAACGCTTGCATTTGTTTTTAACTGCATCGTAGGCTTTTATCATGGTTATATTTGATTGCAGTATGTAGAAATGTTTCTGTGTGCAATAAATGTTGAATGTTGGGTGTATAATAACTTCAGAAAAAATACAAGTGAAATAGGCAGACCTCAGTATTTTCTTTTTTGTACCAGTTATAATTTTTTTGTTTTTAAACCGTCAGTTGCGTTAAACTTGTTGAAAGCCATTTATTTACTACTGTAAAATCTTTTATATTTGTTGGCATAAAATTTCATGCCTCGTCAAAAAAATGATAATTTCCTGGACACGTAAATTCATGGTGGTTATGATTTTCGAAAATTAATTTGCGTTGGTCATTTTCCGATGTGTTTGTAATATGTGTTTCGCTATGTTCGTGATGGGGAGAGGGAGTCACTCGCTGGAGCTGGGCGCTGTTTATCACAAAGAGTGTAAACAATAAGCGCTAATACTTACTTTCTATTTTACCTTAATAATGTTTACAGTATTGATACAGCTTTACTGTGTACGCGTTTTACAGAAAATGCCAAGTGTCAGCTGAGTACATAAGATTGCTAATTTCAATGACTGCAATGCTACAGTTACCAGTAAGCACATTGTTGATAACCCACATGTAAAGTTACCCTCTATAGTCATATTCTAATATATAAATGCAGAATATTACTAAATCAATATCATGTGTATTAATAAGGATGGTTGCTTTCTACAATAACTAAAAAAAGTAAGCATAATTCCACAGCCCCTTTGTAATATAGATAACAACACTTTCTATGTTTGTATCACTTTTCCAATATTTTGTTATTTACAAAACTAAAAGAAAATCTGTTCATATAAAGCAGTCAAATGCACCAAAACAACTGCCACCAGTTGAAATATATGCTGTTTTCAAGTGTTATCTTTACTGGTGTTTTTTTTTTCTGTCCAGCATGTTATGATTTCAATGACACTTGTGTTGGAGACAGCTGTTCATCTGTCTTGCTGTTGTACTGTGCTCTCCCCACAGCTAGACAAACTACATTTCAGCTAGATATTTTGTTTTGTCAAAATTTAACTTTTAAACATAAAATTTGAAACTTTTCAAGTAACTCGAATCATGACTACGAACATTCATAAGTTCAATCTTAGGTTTAATATACTGGTTATATATATTTAACCAATGAAAATCAATGATAAAAAAAACAAGGATTCTGATTGGTCAATATTTTGAGTTGAAACAAAGTTTGAGTCACAGAGCATTAATGTAGTTGTGTAGCCTGGCCATTCTTAGCAAAAGACACAATCAAGATCAGCAAAATATATTACCGGTAGTAGAAATTAACTAGTAAATCTGTCCAAAAGGCGGATTGTTAGCTTTGGCGATTTAATACAAAGAATAGTATTGCTGATTAAGTCTTTGCAACTAGTATCAACAATTATTTCAAGACTTGAAAAATTTAAAAATAAATAAATACCTACCCTACATTACTTGTTGAGACCTTTACAATAAACACTTGTTTTTCTTGGCCTTGCTATTTTGAAATCATTGTAGGTATTGTGTATTAAGAATCATGGTGGGTATTGTGTATAATGGATAATTATGGGTATTATGTATTGTTACGATGAACAGTTTAGTAGAATATTTTATAAAAGAAAACACATAAAAAATATGAATTTATTGAGCAAAACAAAACATGAAATATTTTTCTTATAAAAAGGTACATAATTTAAAAGCACTTGTGTTCAAGTTAATATATAATATATAGTAAAGCACTGGTATATAGTATATTCATACTAATAAGAGAATAATCATATAACATGTACATACATGTATAAACATGGTGAGTATTACAACTGGTTCAAACCCTACTTGATTATGTGATTCATGTATTGAATGACTATAGAAATATAATAGTTGATAACAATGCATACATCTATAAATAGTATTAACAACAATATGTTAAAACCAATTGTTAAAGAAAATGGGCTATAATGTAAAGCAAGAGATGTTTGTAAAACCGACAAACCGACCAACCAAAGCAATATACCGGTACCCCCACTTCTTTGAGTGGCGCATAATCAATTTGCTATCTTCATTTAATAAATAACAGATCATATTTACAGAGATTTAATACTAAAAGGGTTAAGACCAGTCCTGTGCTTCATTGTTTCTGACAAGTAAATGCAAATTTCTTTTTTATTTTCATTCAAACTAATGGTACGTTTTTTAATTCCCAATAGAAGCATATTAATTTGTCTTGGTATGCATGTAAAACGAATAATGCAACAGCTTGCATGTTAAGTAATTAGTACCGAACATGCAGCTCTTATAAGTTACAAACAGTAGACATGTATTAAAAAAAATAAAAATGCCCTAGCAAAATCACATGTGCATTATAAAAATGATATTAAAAAGGCACAACAATTTATTAATAAAAATAAAAAAATATTTTAAAGGCTAACTTTAGAGCTTATCGCATTTTCCAAAAATATTTGAAAGGCTCACTTTAGAGCTTATCACATTTTCCAAAAATATTTGAAAGGCTCACTTTAGAGCTTATCACATTTTCCAAAAATATTTGAAAGGCTCACTTTAGAGCTTATCACATTTTCCAAAAATATTTGAAAGGCTCGCTTTAGAGCTTATCACATTTTCCAACAAAATTATAACAATGAGTATTACGTTTTGTTACCAACATTTCCTAGACTGTTGCTCCATTTATATTGCGACTTGAATACATGCAAAGAATTAGTCTGCAAAAAGCATGTACAATTTTACCTAAAATTTGTTTATGGAAAATTGAAGTAATAAAGAATATTTAATACATACAATAGCATGTTGGTAATAGCATTACATGTTCGTATTATGAAAAATGTATTACCTAGATCAAACTTAATTGACACAACAGCCACGATTTCTGTTAAGCCTGGTTAAATTCATTATTAAATTACTTAACATTATTAAACAAATCTTCGTCCAAAAACAAAACTTTGAGGTTTCCAGAAAAAAATCTCGAATTCCTCAAAAACATTTTGGAGTTTTTCAAGAACAAATCTTGAGTTTTTATAAAGGAAAGCTTTGCGTTCTTCAAAAATAAGTCTTAAATTCTTCAAAAATAAGTCTTTTGAGTTCTTAAAAAAAGTTAGATGTTTGATGGCATGATAAATATGACAACAACTTGAGACAATAACAACAACATAAATTTACATTTCTTTCATGTAAAATTAAATTGAAGTGATCGGATAAATATGAAAAATGGTTTATCATTATTAAAAAAATTACTTGGTCATGTTGTTCTTGTAGCTTGTAGGCTCATGAGGTATTCATTTATAATGATCAATGATGATGGTTGTGGTAAGCACAGTTGGTTGTAAGAATTGCATTATTGGAATTGATGGTGGTCGACTGGTGCAAGTATGTGCGTTTGTAAGAATTTCACTTTTGGTTGTAATGGTGGTTGTGGTGGCGCAAGTAGTTTTGGTTGTAAAAAGTGTAGTTTTGTGAATGATGGTGGTGGTGATAGTAGTTGTGGTTGAAAGAATTGAGGTTTTGTAAATGATGGTGGTGGTGAAAGTAGTTGTGGTTGTAAGAATTGTAGTTTTGGTGGTGTTAGTGGTGAAAGAAGTTGTGGTTGTAAGATCAAGTAGTTTTGGTAAGAATGGCTGTAGTGGTTGTAATGGGAGTGAAAGTAGAGTTTGGAAGAAATGAAGTGATGGTGATGTTGGTGTTGGATGTAGTCATGGTTATAAGAATAATATTTTTAGTAACAATGTGGGGATAATGGTGATGATATGATGCTGATAATGAATCTTGGTGGCTTCTGGCGCTACTGATGATATTGGATTGGTGATGATAATAAAGAGTAGATGATGGTGATCTTATTGTTCACGGTGATGATATTTGTCATGAATGTATATATGAGCCTGTCTCATAGAAAACTGGGCTTAATACAAGTCTGTGTAAAGTATCACCCCCTTTATACCTGTGCAGTCTGCACAGGCTAATCTGGGACAACGCTTTCTGTCTGGACTGGATTTACGTTTAGAAGAGACTTCCTTTAAACGAAAAATTCCATCGAAGCGGAAAGTGTCATCCCTGATTAGCCTGTGTGTACTGCACTTGCTAATCTTAAACAATACTTTAGTAATATGCTTTTAGCCTGGTTTCCCAGATATTGGCTCATATATATATATATTTCTTCTGAAGCTGCATTTGACAAAAGCAATAATTAAATTCAGATCCTTATTTCCACTAATAGTTTACCAAAACAGTAATGAAAAATAAAGTTACCTATTAAACTAAGGCCACGAAAAATTGAAAAGATGTTCCTTAGATTTGCTGAACCTAGAGTTCTTAAAATGGAATTAAAAAATATTATTTGTACTGGACCCACTAGTCCATTTTGCCCTGCATCCAATTTTTGTTTAAAGCAGAGTTGTATTTTATTCATTTTGGTTAAGCTTACATGTTTTACAACAGAATGTTTATTTTTCATAAATATTACAAAATGACATCATAATAAGTTGAATGGGTTTGACAGAAATGTTCTACTTATATCTAGACCCTTACATTTATTATTCTGTGTGTCTTGTTTTATCAAAAACGGAATAAAAAAAAAGTTTTTGTTTTATTGCAATCACCTGCTCCGAAGTTGCGGGGCAAAATTCCATTGAACAACTGATCAATTTGTTGTTGCATATGCATTAAAAATAAATTTAAATGCAGTAAAAATGTATAAAAATAGCACCATATTATTTGGGAAGCAGTTATTGCTAAAAGCACTTTCTGTCACCTATTGTTAAAACTAATCTGAGTTTGTACTGTGATACTGTTAGTTTTACGCTAAAGGTAATTTCATATATAATTTCAAATATGAAAAAAAAAAAGAATTTACATACAGTGAAGCTCCGTTTTAAAGTCACCTATAGGAACAGCAGGCCATGTTTCTCCAGTAAAATACAGTGCTGCCAACCACAATGGTAAGTTTCGGGGGGGGGTATAATCATTCATTACAGGTTTGACTTCAAGGTTAATTATACAAATTTAAATTACCGGTAAAGCACAATTTGCATATCAAGCACAACTGTACACTAAAGGTATTTTTCTTGCAACACGCATTCCACTGAGTAAAAAAAACATTAACACTCTCTGTAAGTTGATGTTCTCACATGCAATTATGAAGACCTTAGTTTTGCCCTACAGCTGCTCATCCTGCATGCCACTCTGGATCAGCAGACGATTTATTGCATAAAGGATGCCGGAGAAAGCCGATGTATCACATTGCCTGCATGCAACTTTCTTCACTGTTCGGCATGACTAGCTTCTTGATGATATGGCGATTTGCAAATTCACCAAAAATCAAAATTTGTCCCAACTTAACTTGCGTGGGTCAAATAATTAATTAGATAGGAGAGCTGGGACACACTCCTGGTCCTCACATAATGCAGCCTCAGGAGCAGAAAGACCTCATAAACTTCGAAATGCACACACACAATGGATTACACCACGCACGTTGCCTAAAATGATGTCAACATATGTGTGGTCTAGACGGGTTCAAGTTGCGTGTTAATAAACTTTGGATGCAATGAGAGGTCGGACGGCACCAGACTACAGACTCGGTCCTCACATAATGAAGCCTCAGAAGAGGAAAGACCTCCTTAACTTCGAAATGCACACATACACGCCCCGCCTACCATGGATAACACCAAACACGTTGCCTAAAATGACGTCATAATGTGCGTGATCTAGACTTGTTCAATTTGGTGTCATGAAACTTTGGATGGAATGAGAGGTCGGAAGGAACCAGACTACAGACGCGGTTCCAATCACGGGCGTAGCGGTGATATAGTAAAGAAAAGCGTCAGCGCGAGAACCCAGGTAATAATTCCAGTGATTATTCCGCAAATCACGAAGATTTTCGCCTTTCTCGCGTGTTGACGGCATTCTGATTCGTCTCCGAGTTGCCAGGCGTTGTTCGCCCTCACTGAAATGGGGTATAATCGAGGGATAGGAAAGAATATTCGAATATTCGAAAATCGCTTGAATATTCCAATCCAGAATTCATATTCGAATATTCGATTTTTATATGCAAAGAAACTTCGAATATCATTTTCAGTATTCGTTCCAATCCCTTGTATAAACACATGGTGGCATGTTAGATAGACGTTTTCAACTTTTCATAAACTCTCAATTTAAGCATACGGTATTTGATAGAATGGAACAAAAAACCTGATCAGGCGCGCGAGTAGAAACGCACGCGAAGAAACAGCAGAACTAGCAAATACGTACGAAAAAAGTTATAAAACTCGATAACATACATTAAATACGGAACTAAATGCGTTCTCTCTAAGCTACACGACCTTTCGATGAGAAGGTTTTGTTGATGTAAATTTTTAACGAAAACTAAAAATCACTAATAGTACGGCAACACAAGAAATAACACTCACGTCCGAAATGCCAGCCAGCAATGCCGCAGACGAAATTGCAAAACATGATGACAATGCAGGAGGTCACCACAAAGTCTTTAGGCTTCCGGCTGGGGTCGGGCTTCTGTACCACGATGGTCGTCAGGGCGCCGTCGTTTGAGTTCGAGTACTTTACTCCCGGATCGGCCGATTTTCCCGTGCTTATTACGGGCTTTTTCTTTGCCGATAGGTCAATGTGAACCTCCTCGTGCCCGATAGTTGCCGCAGCGCTGTTCCTTTTATCTCCGTTGGCCGTCGCGTCGTCAACTTCCGCTTGATATTGGCTGTCGGACATCATCTATGAATTGGTTGAAGATTGAGAATTTTAACTGTAATGTTCGCCTTGGTTATTACTGTAGTGTGGTAACAGTATTAACAGTTATATTATGAAATGATGTATCAAGTTATTTAATCATTAAGTTATTTAGTAATTGCGGCAAAAAAGCCAATCGAAAAAACGGTATGAAAAAACATCGCGGTATTGTCAATTAGTTGCGATAATCCAACTCCCAGCTACTGAACCTCCGGGTAGCTGTACTGTCTGAACATATGTACTCATAAAATATCAAAGCATCCAAGAAGAACTATATATTGTAAATATGGCTACATATGTTTTACCTTATTTATAATGAACGATACTGATGAGTTAAAACGATCAATTGTTAAGTGATTAACTTCTTTAAATTCAGTGATTGATTATAAGTGCTTTCTGGCTTTTATATACTAAATCTATGATGCGTGAATTCAAGTTTGCATGAATCATGGGTAGGCCCGAGGTGGGCAGGCCGCATTTTTTTTTAATTTTTTATCAAACTGTGATGCGATGGTTTTTTGTGTAAGTTTTCCCAGACAGGAAGTATTACAGACACGTTATCACAAAGAACGTTTATTAGGCTTGTATACCATTTTAGTCAATTATATTTGTTATAATTTCGTTAAACACGCTGCAGTTTAATTATAAATTGTATAAGTTATTTCTTATACATTTAGAGAAGAGAGTTTGAAAATAGTTACATCTGTACGTGACACATTACTACGTTCATGATAAATAACATGTCCTTAGGAATACGAAAGTATGTCACTATTTAAATGTATGTATCATATGAAACGAAATCAGTCGTAACTCGTAAAGCTTAAATGAGTGATTCTCTACAAAAGCGATTATTGTAAACTTATATTCCTTACCTTTAATAAACTCACGAAAACTATTTTAAAACAATTATTTTAGTTCACGAAATCCACCATTACTAGCCCGAGAGTTAACATTTTAAACGCCCTTCACATTAAGATGAACAATTTGTCACACCTATAGTGACGTCATTTTAAGATACCTGTCCTCAAAACACTGGATAAAAATGCTATACCGATATGATATTATTTGCGTNGTATTAACAGTTATATTATGAAATGATGTATCAAGTTATTTAATCATTAAGTTATTTAGTAATTGCGGCAAAAAAGCCAATCGAAAAAACGGTATGAAAAAACATCGCGGTATTGTCAATTAGTTGCGATAATCCAACTCCCAGCTACTGAACCTCCGGGTAGCTGTACTGTCTGAACATATGTACTCATAAAATATCAAAGCATCCAAGAAGAACTATATATTGTAAATATGGCTACATATGTTTTACCTTATTTATAATGAACGATACTGATGAGTTAAAACGATCAATTGTTAAGTGATTAACTTCTTTAAATTCAGTGATTGATTATAAGTGCTTTCTGGCTTTTATATACTAAATATATGATGCGTGAATTCAAGTTTGCATGAATCATGGGTAGGCCCGAGGTGGGCAGGCCGCATTTTTTTTTAATTTTTTATCAAACTGTGATGCGATGGTTTTTTGTGTAAGTTTTCCCAGACAGGAAGTATTACAGACACGTTATCACAAAGAACGTTTATTAGGCTTGTATACCATTTTAGTCAATTATATTTGTTATAATTTCGTTAAACACGCTGCAGTTTAATTATAAATTGTATAAGTTATTTCTTATACATTTAGAGAAGAGAGTTTGAAAATAGTTACATCTGTACGTGACACATTACTACGTTCATGATAAATAACATGTCCTTAGGAATACGAAAGTATGTCACTATTTAAATGTATGTATCATATGAAACGAAATCAGTCGTAACTCGTAAAGCTTAAATGAGTGATTCTCTACAAAAGCGATTATTGTAAACTTATATTCCTTACCTTTAATAAACTCACGAAAACTATTTTAAAACAATTATTTTAGTTCACGAAATCCACCATTACTAGCCCGAGAGTTAACATTTTAAACGCCCTTCACATTAAGATGAACAATTTGTCACACCTATAGTGACGTCATTTTAAGATACCTGTCCTCAAAACACTGGATAAAAATGCTATACCGATATGATATTATTTGCGTCTTTTCAAACTCGTTTTCTACACACACAAAAATAGTTCAGTAAAATAATTAAGCTGTTTGAATGTGAGTGTACACTCCTTGGCTGAAGACAATACAGACTTGAGTAGATGCAAGTGATATGAAATCGCTGCATCCCATGTTACTGTTTTTAAGTGTTGCATCAATAGCTCGAACAAACATGTGTGTGCATTTCGAAGTTTGTGAGGTTCTTCGTCACATGAGGCTGCATTATGTGTCGAATACTACTACCTAATTAACTTATTGCAACACATAATTAATAAAAAGCGGCAATTTCTAGCTATTTCGTTGTAACTGATGATTTATTATCTTAGACTGGTTAATATTATCCATAAAAGCCAAGTAAATCTCCAAACTACAAAACGTGAAAAGGGTCGAATTGAAAAGTTATCTTACACTGATTACAAATTTTATTGTTTCTGTTTGTTGTGACATCTATAAACAGATAGATAGATAAATAGATAGATGTTATCAGTAGCATAGTTAATGAAACGCACAGTATGGGTATGTATGCCCTGTAATTACTTTAACTTTTTTCTCCATAACACAGTCGTAAACTTTGGTATTTATAAGATATTAATGATTTAAACAATACCAAGATTCAGTAGTAGCGGATCCGTGGTCTAATGGTAACACACTGGCTTCACAATCCAGAGATCGCTGGTTCGATCCCCCGCTGCACCTAACCTACTAACTCGTCTTTCGCATGAGACGTTAAACCGAGGTGCAGTGTACTAGGTGCTATACACCGGGCACTAAAAGACCCAGGGTCATCTCTGGAACGGGGTGTCTCCTGTATCTTGCACTATCCCCCGTAACCAACTAACACGTCTTCTGGGGGCGATGGCCATATGGGAGACAATCCCGGTGCACTCGATAAAAATGAAGACACACACAACATTCAGTACAATCAATTTATGATAATCCGCTGCCTTTTTCAGTGACGTGTCATATCAAAGATCTATAAATAAACATGTTTAAACAATAAACATGTTTATTTATGGATCTTTGATCATATTAATGAATTTAGATGTGTTAATTGACTTTTGCATATGCGTGAGATTTATGATAAAAGTAGGTATTCTGAAATGGTTAAAATACACTGTACAGCTAGCGCATATCGTATTTAAGTAAATAGCTTCTACGAAGCAGACTGTTTAGATCGTTTATAAACATTTTTAGGTATACAGCTTTTAAACAGTGAGTTTGTTATTAATTTATCCAATCAGACGTCGCGTGCTATTATTACGCATCCAATCAAATTTTACTACGAACATTTGGCCTTGAAAATGGCGTCAGGTCGAGTAAGTTTAGACAAGTTTGTTTTTGTTTACGTTTTCCGAGTGTTTATACAATGTGTCATGATCAAAATATGTTATTGTGATATTACTTTTTGAATTTGTAAGCATTTGCATGATTTTGAATGACAAGTTCATTCGAATTTAAAAAAAAAAGTTGTTTCTTTTCAACGGCACAGGTGTCGTCTATCTTTTATGTACAAGATTCAAGATACAAATATTTTTTTTCAAGTCGGTATTGCATCAACCAAACAACATTGGCAATTGATGGCTATTGACCGAAAAATACATAAATAACATAAAACATCAATAATAATCATAATCGATGTAACGTATAAAGTAGTAAAAGGGACGTTAATTCAAACCAATTTACACACACAATAATTTAAAATAAATAGACTGAATACATGAGTAGGGGAACTCTACTCCTATAAATATGAGGTCGATATACATTGACTAATTGGTAGATTACTCTAATTATTTGGACTAGCGTAGAGGGTAGCAATAATTCAACTCCCAGCTATTGACCCTCCGGGTTTGAGTTGTAGGTATGTGCTCATAATTAAAAGCCCAAGCATCCCAGAAGAACTAGAGGAAAGGGTTGTGTTAAAAATAAGTAAAAATACACATTTTTTTTTTAAATAAATCTTTATATCAATTATGCTTATCTCATTAAAAAGATGAGAGTTCATCATCATGTTATTAACAAAATGACCTAAACATTTGCAAATTATGATAATTTTTTTGTAATCTCTTCACATATCCACTACATAACAATTTACATATCAGTTTAAACACAAACTGTACACACACAAACATGTCAAATGTTGTCTAAGTGATGACACACATTTTCAAATGAAAAGCTGTAAGTTATATTTTTTTTTAAATTGCCCATTTAATTAAACATGTGTTGTTAGAGCTTAACTTTTCAAGATTAAAGAGTTTTGACATTTGAATATGTAGGAATCTATCCTTGTGTTTATAATTTTAAAGGGACATGTTCACAGATTTAGTCCTTTTTTGAAGTTAATCTATATCTATATGATTTCAGTGTAGTCTAATAAATGAGATGTTTAACCTGAATTTAGTAATACTTAATTAAAGAAAGGATAATTTTGTTCTACTCAACAGGATATGTTGCAAGGCAAGAGGCGCCATGTTCGGACAGAGAAAATGGAGGAGTTTTTGAAGGCAAAAGATGATGCCAATAGCCCGGCTAAGAAGCTCCTCTGCCTTGTGCCAAATTGCAACAAAGTGTTCACCAGCTTGCCTGGGCTTAAATACCACATGCAGACACACAGCAGTGTGTTGCCGCAGTTCTCATGCAAGAAGTGTAACAAACAATTCAAAAGGTAAAAGATGCATTATGTTTTGGCACAACTAGATATTGTTTATTGATTTTCATTCATTGAGAATCTCAAAGAAAAACATGTACATTTCCATGATTGATGAGCTCTATGAAAACAACAAACAAAATCCACATTCTTTTATGTTAAAGCTAGTTTAACTGCTGTTTCTACTACAGGTATTCAATGGAAACTTGACAATTTTTTGGGGTCATATTGTGAGGTCACTGACCAAGCTTCATAACTCTGACATGAAATTTAGCAGAATTATCCCCCTTTTTGTACTTAAAAATTCAACATATCAATAGCTATTATCTAATACAGATATTCAATTGCATACCAATGAATAATTTAGGGGTCATTATATATGATAACTTACCAAGGGCTACAAATCTCACCGCAATTAAGCAGAATAATGACCTTTTTATACTTATANTCAAATTTTGTTTGTATATACCTTACATGCTGATAAAGTATTTAAATTAAAATAAGAACATTTGTAGAACGATGCAAATCTAGTTTTGTGGCATTGCCATGTTTCTTTTTGTAATCTAAATTTTTTTTAATTTAATTTTGCACATAACTAACTATTTAACTATTACAAATAGTCATCATGAAATATTTCTTCATATTATGCAACTGACAGAAACTATACATAACATTATCAAAGCGGTAGAATTATTGAGCAACAGCTCTTGTTCATATGCGGACAAGATGTCATCATTCACCCCTAAGTTGCTATTTTTGGTTGAAATTTTATGGATTATACATTATTGATATTTTTCTTTCAGCGCCAATGGATTGAAATACCACAGGGAACGTACACCATGTGGTGACTACTACGATGCCGCAGACTCTCCTGGTGAGTAACAAAGATAAATGTCTGATACCAAATCATCATTTAAGTCTCAGTCTCAGATTGTTTGAGACACGAAAGTGTGATTAAGCTAGATTTGACAGCATCACACAATATGATGGCAGTTCATAATAAGGAGTGACTATGAAATTGTGTTTACAGTAAATTGTTTTAAACATAGGCCCAGTTTGCTATCAGCATATGTTCAAATTCGCATCAAAGCTGCATGTTTACCACATATGCATGCAGTTAGTTTTTTGTATAATGACTTATATACCATTAAATGTCAAAATTCCAGACGTTCAAGTTAACGAAAATGGTGGTGACAATGACGAATGCTTTTTTATCATCACCAGGGCTTTTTTCCCATCTATGTGAAGTAGCCTTGGCCTCCTCATTTTGTGGGGGAAAAAAATGTGAACTGTTCAAAATTGTGAAAAAATGAGCCACAAACTGTTCAAAATTGTGAAAAAATGAGTCGTGAACTGTTCAAAATTGTGAAAAAATGAGTTGCAGACTTTTTTGAATTGTGAAAATTTGAGTCACAAACTCCTTTAAATTGTGAAAATTTGAGTTGCGAAATTCTCAAATTTGTAAAAAAAAAAGGTCATTCTTTAAGGAGGAAAAAAAGCCCTGATCACACTTGAACATGTTTGTGTACTCAGATGTTGAAGTAGACGACAGTGGTGGCGGTGACAGTGACGGGGGCCCTATGCAGATACCCTCCCCAGACGAGGCCGCTGACCTGACGTTCACGTACCATTTTCCAGATAGGCTTCCCACACCAGCCCCTTCTGCTCCTGTACATCCCGGCATGGACAAGCTCACAGAGCTGGCCATCATAGCCACCAGTCCTCACAGTCCTTTGATGCAGAGGAATAGATCTCAGTGGGGGAAAACGCCAAGGTTTGGGGTCAGATAAGATAGTGGCGTAACTCTTGATTTGGAACATTTTCTTGATTAAATTTCTTAGTTAAATTATGACCTCTTTAATTTTATTTTTTAACTTTACTATTGAAAACAGTGTGAAAACATGATTTATTCAAATACTTTTATGTTTACCGTTAAAAGTAATAAAGTTCAATCAAAACGACACTACATTTTTTTTTGTACTTTATATTATAAAGTGAAGTTCAACTTTCCGTCATAAAATTTCCTAAGTTTTAATGATGAAACCATTCCCTACCCAATAACAAAATCACATATAGTAAATCATTTTAATCTTCTCGCTTTGCAACCAGTCTGACAACCCGATGCTCATATAATGTTATTCAGGCTACTGAGGGGTATACAAAATGGAGGGTCTGCTAGCCCATGAACATGTTTGATGGGCCATAAGATTTAGTGAGATTTATCTCAAAAGTATAGTTTATAGTTTGCTAGAAAAAATGCAGTAATGTGTACAGTTCAGCTTGTGCAATTTGCACCTGCTTATTATGATTGTTTCATGGTTGATGCTAGTGAGTTTAATAGAGGATATTTGTTGGATTTGATAGAATATGGATTTTAATTCACGACTGATCATAGAAAATATTTTTTTCTATGATCATAAGTGATTTAAAATCCATATTCCACCGTCCGATTTCCAACAAATTTTCTTTTTATTTTATGCTTTTTTTCTATGGTTTATTTACATTGTAAAAGAGTAAAATGGAGAATTCTGTTGGAATAATGACATAATTTCTTCAAAAAATCTTCATCATTTCACAGTAAAATTATCAGTTTTAATTGACTGATATTTCTCTATAATTCACCGGAAATCATAAAATAAAATTTGTAACAGTAACTCATTAATTTTGTGCCATATTTCTGACAGTGCTGAAGTTGTTCGCTCTCTGACATTGATGCTGGATTCCTGCGAAGGAAAACAAAGGGAGCCGGTGCATCAAACTGACTTGGAACCAAATCTTGATCTCACAAATAGAAACGAAACCTGTGATAATTCTTACTCCCATGCTGTGGACAGTGGCACAATGGTTAGAGACAGTGATAAAAAATGCAGTGATGGGCCCAAAGATGAATGGCTGGCTGATAGAAATGGACTTAAAAAGTAAGTACGGTGTTTCTTATAGGAATTTGTTGTGTTTTAATGTTGTAAAAGCAATGTTTTCTTCTTCATTAACATTCTTACCCATCATATGTCACAGATTGTGTTGGTTTTTTGAATGTCTGTTAGAAGATAATTTTCCCTGCTTAAGGCTGACAGTTCAGAGATATATTTTTTTGCCAAACTAGCCTTAAAAAATTATGCATGGCATCTTGGTAAAGTTTGATAATCTGTCTTGCTCTAACAGGGGTTGATTTTTGTCAAATTAAAATTGGCTTTTTCCCATTGTCATTTTTAGCTCTGCTGTTTTCGAAGTAAACCCAAGGTATTGTCATAGCCCTCTCGTCTGCCGCTTCGTCGTTGTAGTCGTAGTCGTCGTCCGAAAACTTTAACATTAGCCATAACTTTTGCATTATTGAAGATTGCAACTTGATATTAGGCATGCATGTGTTTCTCATGGAGCTGCAAATTTTGAGTGGTGAAAGGTCAAGGCCAAGGTCATCCTATAAGGTCAAAGACTCAAGGTCAAACACAAACTTTTTTTTTTTGGTTTTTCATGTGTATCACATCGACCTGCACATTTTGAGTGGTGAAAAGGTCAAGGTCAATGATGACCTTCAAGGTCAAAGGTAAAAAAAAACAAAATCCAAGCACCCACAGCCGAGCATTGGCATGCGCTCGACGGTGCTCTTGTTACTCAGTATAATTATCCTAAGGGATATTAAATAATAAGTTCTCTGACATTCCTCCTTTTATTTACGTTTCGGCATTTCGCCTTTATCAAAACGATGGAAAATTAAAAACAAAATCCATTGTTTTGATAAAGGCAAAATGCCGAAACGTAAATAAAAGGAGGAATGTCAGAGAACTTATTATTTAATATCCCTTAGGATAATTATAATTTTTAGTTTTAACATTGTCAATCTGGATATTAAAGATTTCTTTGGAACCTAAAGGGGCCATTACAGGTTTGCTCATATATTGCAAATTTTTGAGTACATAATATGCCATGTTATAATAACAAGGACCTTTCTGAGATGTGTTAAGGAAGCAGATATGTCCTTTAAGAAGTATGGTGGCAAGTAATGTACATGTAAGCAACACATAATTTTGTTAACACCTTTGAGCAAGTGCCCTTTCCTGTTAGCTTTGATCATTGACTTCTTCATTTATAAACAGTGCTCAATAAAGATCTTTCATTTAAGTAAAGATATTAAATATTTATCGATAAAACTTCTAATTGTCAATTAACTTTCTTTTTTCAGTGTTACAGAAGAAACAAGTGACATGAAGGTTTCCACTGACTCACTTCTGGTTGTCTCCCCTTGTAAACTGGAGTCACCTGGTAGCTGGGCTCACACCTGGCCAACACCTGTATGGCACTGCTTTCTCTCAGGTTAGGATGAGTTGTGGAGTCTTTTCATCCAAAACTGAATAGCAGGGCTCTTTTCCACTCTTTATGAAAGGGGGCTTTGTCCTCTTAATTTGTGAAAAATGAGTCGCAAACTTTTTTCAATTGTGCAAATTTGAGTTGCGAACTTCTCAAAATTGTGAAAAACAGCCATTCTCCAAGAAGAAAAAAAAGCGCTGAATCAGAATAGCATGTTTCTTTGCTTCTTGTTTGATTTCTTTGTCATTCTGATTTTCCTTGTTGTTAACTTGTTGGTAACTAACATGATATTTATTCCTAAGTATTTAAGTGTGGCTTCCATTATATTTATTTACAAGTGAACATATTTTACAGTGAACTTAAGATGTTTTCTGGAATTTGTGCCCTGTTATTTTTCATGAAAATCTGCCTAAATTTATTTTAGCAACAACTTCCATTAATATTATAAACAACAAGATGTATTTTTTCACATTCAGTGCTTTTTCTTGTGAGAAAAAAAATCAGATAAAAAGACAAACTTGTGTTGTGTTCTGAGAAAACTGGGCATAATGCTTGTGCGTAAATAGTCATCCCAGATTAGCCTGTGCAGTCCGCACAGGCTAATCAGGTACGACAAGTTGCTCTTTTATGGAATTTTTCGTTTCAATGATGTCTCTTCTTAGCGAAAATCCAGTTTAGGCGGAAATTGTCGTCCCGGATTAGCCTGTGCGGACTGCACAGGCTAATCTGGATGACACTTTACGCACATGCATTTTGTCCAGTTTTCTCAGAACGCGACACACTTGTGCTTTTTTTGTAGGTACACAGGTGAGGTATGGGGAAGACAACCAATGGCAGCTTGTGGACACGCTTTCTCAGAGGGAAGATATGGCCAGACCAGCTGATATAACCTCCATTCCATCTTGGTTTGTTTTTTCTAAAAATTGTCAATAATTTAGATTTCACAAAGATTTTTAAAAGTTAAGATAATCTGTAGGTCTTAACATATTTAGCTTGTTTTAACATATTTTGCTTTAGAACCTTTGTGAAAAATTTGCAAAAACTGTCACAATCAGTAGTCTTTTCGTTTTAGTTTTGTGGTACATGAATATTAAAACAGTAGTACAACAAATGAGACGGAATGAAGTATGCATTACCTGATCGTGTGAGAAATGTTTCAGCCAATTATATAAACAGATTGAACTTATTTGCACATCCAACGAAAGGATGAAAAGAACATAGGGAAAAACAAGAGACATTTTGGTTTAAAAGAAATCTTTTTTTTTAAGATTCGGAGTAGATAAATCTCACATGATTGGAGTGGTTGAATAAGCTTTTAAGTTAAATGAATTTACTATTTAGTCATAAGCCACTTTTATTTCTGTGTTTTGTAACAAATTCCGTAAATTCTTTGTATCAGCGATCGAAACATTACTTATTTTTATCATTTGCTAAAATGTACAATTTTTATACCAGCTATTAAAATATTTCAAATATTTATATTTTTTTCTAGTGCAAAATTTTATTCACTCCGTAAGATATTACATGCAAAATATTTTATATATATTTCAAATATTTGCTCAAATACATATTCATCTCTTTCAGTTATGCGAAAGAAGGTCTGGTAGTCAAGTCAATCAAGGCATCAGAAACAGATAACACTGTGCAGGAGATACAGTTTACATCATCAACATGCCGGCAACCAGACTTGGTGGCAAGGTGCCAAAAGGATCACCTATTTTTCGTCAAAGACAAAGGTGCAGTTTATTTTCAGATGTTAATTTTTTTCACCAAAAATATTGACCCATATAAAGTGCTGCAGCAATCTATTTATGGCTTGATTCCATTCTGAAAACTAGTATCATTAAGTTTAATATTTCGATTCAATTTGATTTTGCATAAGCGTTTTTCTGGACTTGGATCAAAACTTAGAACAATAACATTTAAAAACAACAACTTTCATTTTAACTGATTATCATTTTGCATAAAGCTCTTAAGTGACAGATAACCCACAATATTGACTACAACCATGGAAAAAATATAAAATACTAGTAAGCTCCCTGCATGGAGAAATCAGGGAATTCAAACATCAAGGACAACTCTGAGGGGGGGGGGNAAAGTGAAACATAATTTGACATAATGGAAAGAATTGCAGTTAAATACCACTTTGGTATAAATAGATAAGTAAACTGTATTAAAAATGGCTTAAACAAGGCGACTGGTGACCATGCATTTACAAGGTTTAAAGCATGTGTGTTAAGTCTGCACAGGCTAATCAAGGACGACACTTTCCACTTTTATTGTATTTTTCGTTAAAGGAAGACTTTTCCGGACTGCACAAGCTAATCTGGGACAACACTTAACGCACATGCATTAATCCCCCTTTTCGCAGAGCGAGGCTCAATTAAATACATTTCTTGTTCTTGAAACATAGATTTAACACGCTATATAATGCTCTTTTTATTTTTGTGTGGCACAATAAATTCCATTTTAATTTCCCGCAACAATATCTATTCATATGACACATGAACACTAAATTGGTACATGAACATGTGTTGAATACATGTATATTGTACCACAAAAATAAAAAAAGAGCATTTTGTATCGTGTTAAATCTATGTTAACCAAAGCACATCTAACCTTGAAATTTTCGCTATTGCTATAAGGAACACTGATTATTTATATGTTAACTTTATTTTACAAAATATATTACAAACTTTTCGATGATTTTGAGCGTTATATGGGGCTTTAAAGAGGATACAACTAATCTGACGTCCACAGTTGCAAAGTGTATAACATAATCAGTGTTTGTAAATTCCTCTTGACTGACAAATATATATTTTACCACATCAAACCCAAGCACTGGCATAAACATCACATCCTCGGCCAATGTAATAACACTGTTGCAATCTCCGTGATTTTCTTTGCCCAAAATTACAGCCTCTTAAAGGCTGTTTCCCAATGGCAAAAAGTTTTTTTCCCCAAAAAATCTGACCAAAATTTCCCAAAAAAGATGCCAAACTTTTCCAATAAACTCAATAATAATTTTTGGTTTATTGAATTATTTACACCGCACTATAATTCCATAGCACTTTATAATATACTTTAAAACATGCAGTGAATCATGCACTTATACAAAATTGGAATACTGTTATTTATAATCATATTATTAATTTCATTGTTATTGCGCTATTTTTCCCAAACCAAAAGGCACAGACTGTAAAAAAATAAGCAAAAAAAATCACTGCATCTTATAGGCTGGTCATCATTCGGTGCGGTGGAGCAGTCAGGGATGTCGCACCGGCTACTGTGTGTGGGCGATGTATGTCTCCCACCATTGCTCTACGACGAAGAAATATTCAAAAGTTTGGAAGAGTGAGTGATAGATTTGTTTTTGTTGCAATAGATTGTTCTGAAGCCTCATTTTGCGAAAAGGGGGCTTATTAATGTGCATAAAGTGATGTCCCAGATTAGCCTGTGCAGTCTGCTCTTTTATTGTATTTTTCGTTTGAAGGAAGACAAGTCTTGACGAAAATAAATCAGGAGCCTGAATACATCATTGTTGCCATTATTAACCAAGGGCTGATCAAATTGATAGCTTTAAATAGTTAGACAATCATGTTTTGTTGAATTGACTTTAAAATTGTAATTGGTAAAACTTGAAGAAGCCCATAAAACCCCAGCTGAATCACTTAGATTATGATACATTTATTTGTTTCATGTGAGATTATGACAACACTGATCCTAGGTTTGGGGCTAAATAATATGAGAAATTAAGGATTTTTTTTATTAAGTTTTGAAGAGTGAAAAGGTGAATGAATAGTTTTGTTTTATGGCTTAAATAGTCTAGGCTGGTGCTAGGGAATAAGATACAAAATTATATTGAGTTGGCAATTCTGACTGTCCTTTTTCACACAAGCAACACTTAAAAAAGCAACAGAATTGAGCTACTTTCAATAATACCTTTAGCATATTTTTTAAACTTAGAGTTGTCTAGGCATCTAAGTTTCCATACTTCAGCCAGCATTGTGTTAATATGTTTGTTTTATTGAGCTGACTGTAGACTCAACTTGAGACTCGGTTCAGATAATCCACATGGTTTATAGACACTTTAATGTTTTATTGTTGCAGATTTGAGTTCACGCCAGAAGATTCTTCTGCAGTATTTGCTCTAAGTAGTATGAAGGTATGACCCTATCCTGATCCAGAACAATTTATAGTAGTTTATTATACCTTAGCATATTTTATATGTGGTTTATGTCAAATTCACTCTGTAGGTTTATCCAACAGAACGCATATTTTTTTTTATAAGTTTGTGGATTGAACTACTTCCACATTTCTCAAGAAATTAAATGAAACTTCAAATATGTATTCACCATGAATTATTTGTGTGCTAGACATTTTCTCATGTCTTAAGATCCACACATCCCTCTGTATACTCTTCACCCTCACAAAATGCAGCCTTGGTCTGGAGAAGACCTCATAAACATGGAAAAACATAGAATTCAGGGTCTTTGCCAGACCTCTATCGCCCATAAGGCGCATTGGGCCCGTTATTTCTTTTGGCTCAGAAGCTGTACTAGTGACTTGCCTTTATGACATTTGCCTGCTTTAATTGTTTGCCAGCATTAACACATAGATTACCGGTACAAATCAACACATCACCCATTATGAAAATGCACACCTTTATTGAATCAACTAATAGACAGTGAACGTGATAATCGCTGTCAGGCAGACGCTCACCTCTGCTTATTTATGGTTTATTGGTATGATAACAAATACCAGTATTTGAAATGACATTTCCTCAACAAGAGATATCAGCTGCCAACAAGTCAAACGAACAAACCTAAGCAGTGAGTAGCTTTACGGAAAACTCTGTCTTAGACATGTTTTATTGTTACTTGTCATTAAATTGCTCTTCTATAGGATAGCTCACAAGTTTATATAATTATTGCTTTTACAAATGAAATTTATGAAAATGTCCAAATGTAAAGCAGTTACAGAAAATCTTCTTTTCTTAAAAATTAACTGGTTACATGTATTTCTTTTCTACTTCAGTCCAAAAAGGATTCAGAGTTGAGTCCAACTGCAGAATCGAAAACCTTTTTGAGCCCCTTCACTGGGACCCCTAAGGGGAAGCGACCAATGAATGCCTTCCTACTGTTTGCAAAGGAAGTCAGAGTGAACTTCACGCAACAGTTTCCCAAACGGGATAACAGGTAAAAACATTTTTAATGGTTTAATTGTTCTGTTATTTTTGTGCTCTATGGGACGCTTTTTCTTGTTCTTATACCCTCTAGCAGGGAAGTAGGAGTGGGGTATACCGTAATTACTCTAAGTTTTCTGACACTCTAAATTTTCGGACACCACCTTTTGGGGCTAAAATTATTATTATTTTACATGACTCTAAATTTTCGGACATACAGGTTTTCGTCCATACCCGGTAATTAATTACTCTAAATTTTTGGGCAGTATATTTTACAGCGCTATTTTACCAGATTTCTGCCCTGTTTTTGCTTATCTGGTGTCACTTTGATAATGCTTTTTTATGACTGGATTAATTATTATATTAATTATTTTTAAGTGTCCGAAGACTTAGAGTAATTACAGTACTGGATTCACCATGGACGTCTGTCTGTCTATTTACAAAAAACTGTCACAAAAATACTCTTACACTCTTTAACGTACAGTATTCAAACTTGCTTGCAATTTTTGTAATGATATAAGTACTGCATGTGCAAGTTTTAAGTTCTTGTAGTAAACATTTGTACAGTAATGCCCCTTTTCAACTTAAAATTTATATGACATAATTATTACATACATGAGTCATCAGGGTTATTCATCACAACTGTGACAAGCTTCTTTGCAGGTTTCTTTTTAATCTGTAGAGACCACAATTATTTCTATTGCACTGTTTAAGAAATTTCCAGAAAAATAGTCTTCCTGCATCACTTACAGAGCAAGTTTGAGTTTCATTCCGGTCCATTGATTTTTGACAAAGTTACGGGCCTTCCACTTAGGAATTTAGTTTAAAATAACACTTTTCCGGAAAAAAATTTGAAATGCTTTTAGATAATTACCTTATTTTCGGTGTGTGAGTCTACATACATGACCTACAGATGACATTTGAGTTTCTTTCCGGTCCATTGACTTTTGACGAAGTTACGGGCCTTGGACTGCGGGCCAGAATGCATGGATAGGTTCACTGACCGCAGATATCTGACTAAAATAACAGCGTAAAACCCAATCTTTTTCACTATTGTGTATATTCATAAATGTTAAATGCAATTCAGTTTTTAGAGAGTAAAAGTTTCCATTTGAAAATCCTTCCATTTTTTTCATAAGAAATGCAGGTAGACTCACATACCAAAATTCAGGTTGGTATCTGACAGTGTTGAGAGAAAAAAAGGCGAGAAAACTGTTTCTTTAAATACATTTTCTATGTCTAAGGCCAATAACTTTGTCAAATATACATGGACCGTAACTTTGTCATGATGTTTTCAATTGGGATATATCTGCTGTGCGTCTCCAAAGTACAGTAGGGGGCATTGTGTTTTACAAACATAGCCCTTGTTCTACTTATATTGCAACAAGTGATATTTCTACCTGTGTTTCACTTTTTTTTCAGACATATAATGAAAGCTTAGGTATGCAGTGAATGTTGTTGATTTTGCAAGTGTGTTGTGCTTGTACTTTACATTAATTGTTATAGAAATGGTTTTTGATTATGGAGTCGAGATGCTAGGAATAAGAAATAAACAGCCACACATAAGAATGACTATACGTATATAATTGGACGAAAAACCACAATATTGGAAAAATTATTTCCATTATAAACGTGATCTGACATGATTAAGAAATTGAAATGAAAACTATATTTTACTATAATGTTTGCAGGGTCGGAACATTTTGCCATTGTTTATTATGTAGTTTAAAGATCATTGGGTGTCAAGTTAAAATATTTAACTAAAAAGGCATATGGTGCTAATTGGCCATATGGATTTTGGCTTCACTATATTCAATGCTGTCTTAAAACAGATACTGAAATAAGCATAAGTTAATTACAGGAACATTTTATGTGTGTTTTTAAACCACAGAAGCAGGATAGTCGCACAATGATTTGGGGAAATTTTGGTGAATGTCACAATCATGCAAATGATCAATTGTGTCGTGTTCTGAGAAAACTGGGCATAATGCTTGTGGGTAAATTGTCATCCCAGATTAGCCTGTGCAGTCCGCACAGGCTAATCAGGGACGACAATTTCCGCTTTTATGGAATTTTTCGTTTAAATGATACCTCTTCTTAGCATAAATCCAGTTTAGGTGGAAAGTGTCGTCCCTGATTAGCCTGTGCGTACTGCACAGGCTAATATGAGACAATACTTTACGCACATGCATTATGCCCAGTTTTCTCAGAACGCGACACAACTATGAAAGGTAATGGCCATTTGTGATTCAAATTGACTTTGCTCTTAACAATGCTAATTATTGATGTTGTGTGCTTCGCAAAGTTGGCATTGTTTCTGTATGTAACAATAGATTTTTAATGAAATTAAATGTGAGTGTTATTTAACTTGTCTATAAAGCTGCAAGAACATTCAATGTGGATATTTTTTTCTTTCGAAATGATAAAATTTGGTATTTTGATGCTTTTAGATGTTGCACTGTTGTTGGGGAATTCATTTTGGTTGTTGGTAGCAGCAAGTGCAAAATACATCAATGCAGTGCAATAAAAGTGTGTGCGATTTCTTGAATTGTGCACACTATTTTAGCAATTGACACGTTATGGTTTTCATCCTAAATTAAGGGCTGTCCAAAAACACTGATATAATTGGAGTTTCCCTTTCAGAAAAATAAGATTAGGTTAATTTGATACGCCTTAAAAAAGTATTGTTTGGAAATTAATTGGTGTTTTAGGTATAATTGAAAAAGAGCAATATAATCTTATTTTTTAGATTTTGGCATTTTTTAAGAGAACTTTTATGTTACATGCCAAATTTTGTAATGGTTGATACTGGTCTTACTACAGGGCAATCAGTGTGATGATAGGCGAGCTGTGGAAGGGACTAACGCCCGAGAAACGTGCGGCGTACAAGGAGACAGCCCAACGCATGGCTCATCACCATAAACTGATACATCCTGACTGCTGGAAACGTAAGAAATAGGTATGTTGGCTCATCACCATAAACTGATACATCCTGAATGCTGGAAACACAAGAAATAGGTATGTTGACTCATCACCATAAACTGATACATCCTGACTGCTGGAAACGTAAGAAATATGTATGTTGGCTCATCACCATAAACTGATACATCCTGACTGCTGGAAACGTAAGAAATAGGTATGTTGGCTCATCACCATAAACTGATACATCCTGACTGCTGGAAACGTAAGAAATAGGTATGTTGGCTCATCACCATAAACTGATACATCCTGAATGCTGGAAACACAAGAAATAGGTATGTTGACTCATCACCATAAACTGATACATCCTGACTGCTGGAAACGTAAGAAATATGTATGTTGGCTCATCACCATAAACTGATACATCCTGAATGCTGGAAACACAAGAAATAGGTATGTTGACTCATCACCATAAACTGATACATCCTGACTGCTGGAAACGTAAGAAATATGTATGTTGGCTCATCACCATAAACTGATACATCCTGAATGCTGGAAACACAAGAAATAGGTATGTTGACTCATCACCATAAACTGATACATCCTGACTGCTGGAAACGTAAGAAATATGTATGTTGGCTCATCACCATAAACTGATACATCCTGAATGCTGGAAACACAAGAAATAGGTATGTTGACTCATCACCATAAACTGATACATCCTGACTGCTGGAAACGTAAGAAATATGTATGTTGGCTCATCACCATAAACTGATACATCCTGAATGCTGGAAACACAAGAAATAGGTATGTTGACTCATCACCATAAACTGATACATCCTGACTGCTGGAAACGTAAGAAATATGTATGTTGGCTCATCACCATAAACTGATACATCCTGAATGCTGGAAACACAAGAAATAGGTATGTTGACTCATCACCATAAACTGATACATCCTGACTGCTGGAAACGTAAGAAATATGTATGTTGGCTCATCACCATAAACTGATACATCCTGAATGCTGGAAACACAAGAAATAGGTATGTTGACTCATCACCATAAACTGATACATCCTGACTGCTGGAAACGTAAGAAATATGTATGTTGGCTCATCACCATAAACTGATACATCCTGAATGCTGGAAACACAAGAAATAGGTATGTTGACTCATCACCATAAACTGATACATCCTGACTGCTGGAAACGTAAGAAATATGTATGTTGGCTCATCACCATAAACTGATACATCCTGAATGCTGGAAACACAAGAAATAGGTATGTTGACTCATCACCATAAACTGATACATCCTGACTGCTGGAAACGTAAGAAATATGTATGTTGGCTCATCACCATAAACTGATACATCCTGAATGCTGGAAACACAAGAAATAGGTATGTTGACTCATCACCATAAACTGATACATCCTGACTGCTGGAAACGTAAGAAATATGTATGTTGGCTCATCACCATAAACTGATACATCCTGAATGCTGGAAACACAAGAAATAGGTATGTTGACTCATCACCATAAACTGATACATCCTGACTGCTGGAAACGTAAGAAATATGTATGTTGGCTCATCACCATAAACTGATACATCCTGAATGCTGGAAACACAAGAAATAGGTATGTTGACTCATCACCATAAACTGATACATCCTGACTGCTGGAAACGTAAGAAATATGTATGTTGGCTCATCACCATAAACTGATACATCCTGAATGCTGGAAACACAAGAAATAGGTATGTTGACTCATCACCATAAACTGATACATCCTGACTGCTGGAAACGTAAGAAATATGTATGTTGGCTCATCACCATAAACTGATACATCCTGAATGCTGGAAACACAAGAAATAGGTATGTTGACTCATCACCATAAACTGATACATCCTGACTGCTGGAAACGTAAGAAATATGTATGTTGGCTCATCACCATAAACTGATACATCCTGAATGCTGGAAACACAAGAAATAGGTATGTTGACTCATCACCATAAACTGATACATCCTGACTGCTGGAAACGTAAGAAATATGTATGTTGGCTCATCACCATAAACTGATACATCCTGAATGCTGGAAACACAAGAAATAGGTATGTTGACTCATCACCATAAACTGATACATCCTGACTGCTGGAAACGTAAGAAATATGTATGTTGGCTCATCACCATAAACTGATACATCCTGAATGCTGGAAACACAAGAAATAGGTATGTTGACTCATCACCATAAACTGATACATCCTGACTGCTGGAAACGTAAGAAATATGTATGTTGGCTCATCACCATAAACTGATACATCCTGAATGCTGGAAACACAAGAAATAGGTATGTTGACTCATCACCATAAACTGATACATCCTGACTGCTGGAAACGTAAGAAATATGTATGTTGGCTCATCACCATAAACTGATACATCCTGAATGCTGGAAACACAAGAAATAGGTATGTTGACTCATCACCATAAACTGATACATCCTGACTGCTGGAAACGTAAGAAATATGTATGTTGGCTCATCACCATAAACTGATACATCCTGAATGCTGGAAACACAAGAAATAGGTATGTTGACTCATCACCATAAACTGATACATCCTGACTGCTGGAAACGTAAGAAATATGTATGTTGGCTCATCACCATAAACTGATACATCCTGAATGCTGGAAACACAAGAAATAGGTATGTTGACTCATCACCATAAACTGATACATCCTGACTGCTGGAAACGTAAGAAATATGTATGTTGGCTCATCACCATAAACTGATACATCCTGAATGCTGGAAACACAAGAAATAGGTATGTTGACTCATCACCATAAACTGATACATCCTGACTGCTGGAAACGTAAGAAATATGTATGTTGGCTCATCACCATAAACTGATACATCCTGAATGCTGGAAACACAAGAAATAGGTATGTTGACTCATCACCATAAACTGATACATCCTGACTGCTGGAAACGTAAGAAATATGTATGTTGGCTCATCACCATAAACTGATACATCCTGAATGCTGGAAACACAAGAAATAGGTATGTTGACTCATCACCATAAACTGATACATCCTGACTGCTGGAAACGTAAGAAATATGTATG
This sequence comes from Dreissena rostriformis, assembly GCA_007657795.1. Classification (NCBI taxonomy): domain Eukaryota; kingdom Metazoa; phylum Mollusca; class Bivalvia; order Myida; family Dreissenidae; genus Dreissena; species Dreissena rostriformis. The sequence continues at coordinate 65,960 of VMBQ01002969.1, forward strand.
TTGGCTCATCACCATAAACTGATACATCCTGAATGCTGGAAACACAAGAAATAGGTATGTTGACTCATCACCATAAACTGATACATCCTGACTGCTGGAAACGTAAGAAATATGTATGTTGGCTCATCACCATAAACTGATACATCCTGAATGCTGGAAACACAAGAAATAGGTATGTTGACTCATCACCATAAACTGATACATCCTGACTGCTGGAAACGTAAGAAATATGTATGTTGGCTCATCACCATAAACTGATACATCCTGAATGCTGGAAACACAAGAAATAGGTATGTTGACTCATCACCATAAACTGATACATCCTGACTGCTGGAAACGTAAGAAATATGTATGTTGGCTCATCACCATAAACTGATACATCCTGAATGCTGGAAACACAAGAAATAGGTATGTTGACTCATCACCATAAACTGATACATCCTGACTGCTGGAAACGTAAGAAATATGTATGTTGGCTCATCACCATAAACTGATACATCCTGAATGCTGGAAACACAAGAAATAGGTATGTTGACTCATCACCATAAACTGATACATCCTGACTGCTGGAAACGTAAGAAATATGTATGTTGGCTCATCACCATAAACTGATACATCCTGAATGCTGGAAACACAAGAAATAGGTATGTTGACTCATCACCATAAACTGATACATCCTGACTGCTGGAAACGTAAGAAATATGTATGTTGGCTCATCACCATAAACTGATACATCCTGAATGCTGGAAACACAAGAAATAGGTATGTTGACTCATCACCATAAACTGATACATCCTGACTGCTGGAAACGTAAGAAATATGTATGTTGGCTCATCACCATAAACTGATACATCCTGAATGCTGGAAACACAAGAAATAGGTATGTTGACTCATCACCATAAACTGATACATCCTGACTGCTGGAAACGTAAGAAATATGTATGTTGGCTCATCACCATAAACTGATACATCCTGAATGCTGGAAACACAAGAAATAGGTATGTTGACTCATCACCATAAACTGATACATCCTGACTGCTGGAAACGTAAGAAATATGTATGTTGGCTCATCACCATAAACTGATACATCCTGAATGCTGGAAACACAAGAAATAGGTATGTTGACTCATCACCATAAACTGATACATCCTGACTGCTGGAAACGTAAGAAATATGTATGTTGGCTCATCACCATAAACTGATACATCCTGAATGCTGGAAACACAAGAAATAGGTATGTTGACTCATCACCATAAACTGATACATCCTGACTGCTGGAAACGTAAGAAATATGTATGTTGGCTCATCACCATAAACTGATACATCCTGAATGCTGGAAACACAAGAAATAGGTATGTTGACTCATCACCATAAACTGATACATCCTGACTGCTGGAAACGTAAGAAATATGTATGTTGGCTCATCACCATAAACTGATACATCCTGAATGCTGGAAACACAAGAAATAGGTATGTTGACTCATCACCATAAACTGATACATCCTGACTGCTGGAAACGTAAGAAATATGTATGTTGGCTCATCACCATAAACTGATACATCCTGAATGCTGGAAACACAAGAAATAGGTATGTTGACTCATCACCATAAACTGATACATCCTGACTGCTGGAAACGTAAGAAATATGTATGTTGGCTCATCACCATAAACTGATACATCCTGAATGCTGGAAACACAAGAAATAGGTATGTTGACTCATCACCATAAACTGATACATCCTGACTGCTGGAAACGTAAGAAATATGTATGTTGGCTCATCACCATAAACTGATACATCCTGAATGCTGGAAACACAAGAAATAGGTATGTTGACTCATCACCATAAACTGATACATCCTGACTGCTGGAAACGTAAGAAATATGTATGTTGGCTCATCACCATAAACTGATACATCCTGAATGCTGGAAACACAAGAAATAGGTATGTTGACTCATCACCATAAACTGATACATCCTGACTGCTGGAAACGTAAGAAATATGTATGTTGGCTCATCACCATAAACTGATACATCCTGAATGCTGGAAACACAAGAAATAGGTATGTTGACTCATCACCATAAACTGATACATCCTGACTGCTGGAAACGTAAGAAATATGTATGTTGGCTCATCACCATAAACTGATACATCCTGAATGCTGGAAACACAAGAAATAGGTATGTTGACTCATCACCATAAACTGATACATCCTGACTGCTGGAAACGTAAGAAATATGTATGTTGGCNTTGTCCGGGCTATTTCTCAGCAACTAATGACCGGAATTCAATGAAACTTTATGGGAAGCTTCACTACCAAGAGGAGATGTGCATATTATCAGCCGGTTCTGGTCGGATGATTTTTCACAGAGTTATGGCCCTTTGAAATTTTCCATTGTACATATAGTGCAATTCTTGTCCGAGCTATTTCTCAGCAACTTATTACGGGAATTCAATGAAACTTTATGGGAAGCTTCACTACCAACAGGAGATGTGCATATTATCAGCCAATGGTCGAATGATTTTTCACAGAGTTATGGCCCTTTGAAATTTTTTATAAACTGTACATATAGTGCAATTCTTGTCCGGGCTATTTCTCCCCAACTACTGACTGGAATTCAATGAAGCTTTATGGAAAGCTTAACTACCTTGAGGAGATGCGCATGTTGTTAGTGGGTTCTGGTTAGATGATTTATTTAGAGAGTTATGGCCCTTTGAAATTTTTAAGTTGCTAAACCATCCATCGTATTATTTTGTCCAAAGTTATGCCCTCAAGACGTTTCCTTTTATCTGAATATATAGTGCAATATTGTGACAAAAAACACTTTGGGGAGCATCACTAGCTCCGACGGTTTCTTGTTTGTTTGTTGGTTTGCGCAAACTTTAACATTGGCCATAACTTTTTATGGCCCTGGTAGGGTGGCATATAGTGATCGCACTGTTTGTCTGTCCGTCTGTCTGTCCGTCTGAAATTCCGTCACACTTTGCCTTTAGGTTTTGCGTTAAGGTTTTGAAAAATGTGGAAAAAGGGGGCATATGTCATCCTACAGTGACAAGCCTTGTTTAATATTAAAGATAGCAACTTCATATTTGGCATGGATGTGTATCTCATGGAGCTGCACATTTTGAGTGGTGAGAGGTCAAGGTCATCCTTCAATGTCAAAGGTCAAATATATGGGTCAAAATCGCTCAAAGGGGGACATAGTGTTTCACAAACACATCTTGTTTTAAATTTATTTTTCATTTTAAGCTATGTTTGGATCTTTGCTTATGATAATTTAATAACTTAATTATTTTTAATGACCCCGGTAGGGTGGCATATAGCAGTTGAACTGTCCGTCTGTCCGTCCGTCCGAAAACTTTAAGATTGGCCATAACTTTTGCAATATTGAAAATAGCAACTTGATATTTGGCATGCATGTGTATCTCATGGAGCGGCACATTTTGAGTGGTGAAAGGTCAAGGTCATCCTTCAAGGTCAAAGCACAAAAAATAAATAAATAAATAATAATAATAATTTCAAAGCGTCGCAGTAGGGGGCATTGTGTTTCTGACAAACACATCTATTGTTTAAACCTTCTTTTACTCTATTTTAAATATTTGGATATTGCTTAAAACCGAACAAATTGCTACTGTTATAGTATTATGCAAGTTTTTGCAAAAAGATTTAAAACATACCATAACAGTGCCAATGATATTACAAAAATATGTTTAGTTTTTCCTTGAATATCAGTATCTTTATAAGTAAAGTACTATTTACAGTTCTGCTACTTAAGAAATAAACTACGAGGCTGTTTGATACGTGCACATCAGAAAAATGCTCTTTTTTAAAGATTAAGATTTATGAAGTGCAAACTATTTTGATTTTAACATTAACAAGATGTTATGCATTTACTTACTGTTCAAACTATATCAGTACGTTTCAGAGCTATTTGTTGTGTTATTTATTTAGTAGTTTATCAATAATAATTTTGGAAAATATTTGTAGAAAAATATTTGTGATCATGTTGAAGAATTATGTTAAAGTACCAGGGATTCAGTATTCCCCCCTCCCTCTCTCGCCTAGTTGAAGTATTGTTATTTATAGCTGGTGCAATCATTTTTTACATAAAGGAAGCTGCACAACACTTTTACATTTTAACATTCCATGTGTATAAAGATGTCTTGTTTGCTTGGGTGTTGTATGTCCCTAGAATCTACATGTCCGAGGCATAGTGATTGTCCATTGTTTGTAGATCTCCAGTTTAAGTGCAAGATTAAAACGGACTGTAACATTCTTTGAAATTCTGATTTTTAAGTGACCAGCCTTTCAGCATTGTTCCCTTTAAATTTGTATGTGCCCGAACTTATCAGCTAGAAAACTTAAGCACATAAAAGGTACTTGGTGCATGTAGTAACGATAAAAGTTCAGCAGATTTTAATCGATTAATTCAAAAAGGTAAAAAAGTGTAACAAAATACGACATTCGTAATTATTAGACAATTTTCAACAGGCATCATAATTGTCAGCAAAAGACAATTCTTACGTAATCGGGCATTTCCACTTTGCAGAAGGAACGTTTTCTTGCCAAATGCGCATGTACAAATTTTGAAGACTGCCGTTACCAGATTAATATTTAAAAAACATGTTTTGTGTGTTTTTTTATATGATTATCAAAGATAATATATGTGTCAAAAAAATGGTCTGCCTGAAAACTAAAGAAAATGTATGTGCTTGAGTTATTCTTTCGATAGTATTACTCGCTTTTGTTCTTGTACATGATTGTATTAATACCCCTCCATTTACTAACTTGAATCCAACATAAAAAAACTTGTAAAAATATTATTCAGATTTCTAATGTTTTTATGTATAAAAATCAGTGTCAAGTTTATTAGGTGGGAAAAACATGATCCAGAATCGTCATCAAACATAATCTTGAATGTGCTTCATTTTAAAGCAATATGTACCTTTTGTACTTATTTTTAATGAGAGTTTTATGTAGTTTAATGTCCGTTTTGTGAGTTTTATTATTCTTAGAGTTTGTGTTATTTAAATAACTTATTTTTATTCAATTCTGCAGCAGTTTGAATGATCTCAGTCATGTTATAAAGATTTATAATGTAATTTCAAATATATTTAATTTGTTATGATATTTGTAGTGTAGCCATTATAATAAATAATTATGTATTCATATTAAAGATTATTAAATTGTGCTAAAAGTGAAAAAGTCACGGAGGGAGAGCCGTGAATTATGCTTGTTTTAACATTAATTACGAGCAAATTCTAATTATTATTTTCCATGTTGTGGAAAATTAATTTATCTGTTTTTCTAGGTTATAATTGGATTTTCATGATTGGAAAGTTTTTTAATTATCACATTATGCTCCATCCTGTTTGCAATGAATTATTGCAGCATTTATGCAAAAAATTGCTTAACCCTTTGCATGCTGGAAAATTTGTCGTCTGCTAAAATGTCGTCTGCTGAATTTCTAAAATTAGCATTTTCTTTGAATTTTTTTCTAAGACCACTATCAGAATAGCAAACAGTTTAGATCCTGATGAGACGCCACAGAACGAGATGCCACGTTCTGTGGCGTCTCATCTGGATCCAAACTGTTTGCAAAGGCCTTCAAAATCCGGTTCCAGCGCTCAAAGGGTTAATTAAGAGTATTTTTTGTTACGAAAATCTGCTACCTATGCAGAAATACGCAGTACAACCAACATTTGCTTATTTCTTTTCAAGGTCAAACATTGATGATTAAATTGCTTTTCTTACCTCACGAAGCCTGAGGATATTGTTCCACATGATTTAATTTAGTGGTTTTTAATAAATAAACAAGGATGGTCTTCATGACAAATCAAAACGCTTCAAACTTAAAATGATGTGTATTTTTGCAAAATGTTTGAGGTTATTATATTTTTCAAAAATTTAGCACGACTTTTCCAAGTAAAGGCAAGCTTCTTATTTTTGTTTCGGCGTGCGACCTACTGTAACTGCCGGGTTAAAGTGTTTTGAGTAAGATATTTGCTCGGGAGTGATTTCATGTACCAGAAACTTGGAATGTATTTTTCCCATATTTAAATGATTCACAGGCCAAGTTTGGTTATTCTTATGGGAAATTTGTATATGAAAAAAAAACTTCAACATTTGCATATACTGAGTAATTGCTTGAGGTATTTGATTCATTTTTAAACAATTATTCCCATATTAAAATGAGTCAATATTACAAGTTAAAAAATGAAAAATATAATAGTTTTATTTTAAAACTTGGAGTAACATAAGTATCAAAAGAAATGTTGCGGTTTTATTTTTGAAAAGGTGCGCATTCTTATGATAATTGCAGCATTGTGATGGTGACTGCGAACAGTTAATATTATTTGAAGTATTTCCTGCTTATATATTGACATTTATGGATTTTAATGCACGGTTTAAATATCATGAAACTAGTTTTCAGTTGATGATTTGTTATATGATATTTCATTTCCCGGCTTAAATTTCACGCGAGTATTTCACTGCATTATTCAAGGTTTCATTGTCAATGCATTTACGTGTCCTGAGCAGTTGTATTTTCAAAGGTATTTCCTGTTTTGTGGTAATTCAATCAAAAAGGGTATTGCAATCTGAACTTTATTACTATAAAAAAAATCAACTATTTAAAGAATGAAATGATCTCTGTATCATCCCTTGCTGTCCCGCAGATTTTTTGTTCACCATCAACAAATTCTCTGAACCTCGCAACTAATCAAAATGTTGTAGATTTTGCAGATAAATTGATTGATTGATTTATTTCAATATACAATGTCAGTATACATGGAAATGATATTTCTTTACGTCTATTGGATAAACAACCCTATTCCCATGCAGGCAAGTTGATGGGTTTAGTCTTAACAGACAGTGTATGGATATAGTGGCAGAAAAGACAAGCATAATCAGATAAGCACAAAATCCAGGCCCCTTGGTCACAGGTCAAGTCGAGGAACAAGGTAAAATCAATCCCAAACACTTTGTCCCGTGCAAACGTTGAACAGCATGGATTGAATTCTAAATAACTTTTTCAGAAGAGATAAGCTCAGTAGGCTAGAGTGTCTTGTATCATACCCAGGCTCCTAGGTTAAGGTCAAGGTCATAATTCAAGGTCAAAGGTCCAATTAAAGAGTTTCATCTGAAGTACTTTGTCCGGAGCATTCCTTTGGTCAGCAGGATTTATAAAATAACTTAACACACATGATAATCATGATTTTACAGAGTGTTAAGTGCAAGACCCAGGTATAAGGTCAAGGTCACAATCGAAGGTCACATGTAAAGCATAATAAATCTGAAGCACCCATCCCGGAACAAAACTTTGTCCAGCATGGAGTTTTCAGATAACTTAAGTTATTAGAATTATGAGACGGAGTGTATCACCCAAAAACAAATTCATGGTCACAGTTTAAGGTCCAAGGTTAAAAACATTAATGAGATATCTTTGGCATGCATGACTGGATTTTCAAATGACTTGGCAGAAGTGATGACCACTATATTGCATGAGACTCAAGCCCTCTAGGTTTCCAAATACCATTGCAGGAGACACCTGCATTTATAAATGCACCAATACAATTAATTGTACCAAAAAACTGTCTGCTTTATTGGATTAAAACACAGAAACCGTGTATATACACAGTTTAAATGCTTACAAATACCATCACTTTTAAAGGCCCTATAAAGGTGACGATCCGTAATTATTTAACGATTTTTAAATATTTTTTTCATATTTTATTTAAAAAGGTTATCAAAAAACAATATATATATGCTATTGGACATTACCATAAAAAAAATTTAGCAATACAACTTGTTTTGAGCTCAAAATAATGTGTCCTCCAAGTCAATTGTGTTTACAAACAATCAGTTTATTTACATCGTTGTTTGCTCGGAAAAGTGAAAGTGAAAGTGACTCAGATCACCAAAAATATATTTATTTTCAACGTTTTCCGGTATCACGCACAAAGTAGGTCTCTTCTAAATGGTTAAAATGTTTGTAGTCATCTAATAAGTTATTTTCTGCTGGTTAAAAGTTGTTTAAAATAGAATTAAAATTAATTTTTCTTTTGGCTATTTTAAGCATACGTCACCGCTTTGAGGCTACACACCACGTTAGTTGCAAAGTTGTAAACATTTCTTCCAATTATGAAACGGGTATATCTTCCATAATTCTTGACAACGTTGCACCTAAGCTGTGTTATTAACATTTTTTATGCAAGAGTAACTGAAATCCGGNAGTTTATTTTCAATGTTTTCCGGTATCACTCACAAAGTTGGTCTCTTCTAAATGGTTAAAATGTTTGTAGTCATCTAATAAGTTACTTTCTGCTGGTAAAAAGTTGTTTAAAATAGAATTAAAATTGATTTTTCTTTCGGCTGTTTTTAGCATACGTCACCGCGTTGAGGCTACACACCAACTTAGTTGCAAAGTTGTAAACATTTCTTCCAATTATGAAACGGGTATATCTTCCATAATTCTTGACAACGTTGCACCTAAGCTGTGTTATTAGCATTTTTTATGCAAGAGTAACTGAAATCCGGTAAAAATTAGACCAGTTTATATGCATAATAATTGGATTTGTCACCTTTATAGGGCCTTTAATGAACAAGTCATGTAGAAGTGCTTATTGTACAGAGAGAATATGAAATAAACAGATAGTCTAAAAATCTCTCCTGGATGTCAATTTAGCTTTAATAAATATGTTAAAACAGATGTATATGTTGATTTATATTGAAATTATATAATAATAATCATTGATGATGTACTTAAGCCACAGATTTTGTTCCATATATATTCTGAACAATATAACCTGTCAATCACCATGCAGTATATACAAATTATACTATAAAGGCAGCAATTGATTTTTAATATACTAAATTAAATGAACTTTATGAGTATTTTAATTTTGAATGTTTAAAGTGCTTGTATTAGGTTGATTTTACCATTGCTTACTATGGATATTGTTTTGTGAATGTTGGCATGATTTTATCTTTGTTGTTTCCACCGTTAGTGAAGTATATCTCTACCAAAAAACCTTTGCAAATATCTCTACCAAAAAACCTTTGCAAATCTTACTTTTTTAATAACCCTGTTTTAAGAAAACAGGGTTATTTGTTGTAATTAAATTCTTTTCATTGATTATAATTAATCTCAAAGGTCTGAATAATGTACTTAAAAGAATCACTATATTTTGAGAATTTTTGTTAACTTATGCTTCTTGTTATACCAGATTCTTCATTGAACATTGGATTTTTTTTGCATAATTGTGCTTCATTTTTGTGTGTGCTTATGTATGTGTTACGGTTCTTAGATATCACACTGTCATTTCAGTTATTGCTAAGCATTTAAAAAAAGGTAAATATATAAGTTGAGAAATTGCACGTTTTGAAGCCATCTTATTTTAAGCTCACCTGAGCACAATGTGCTCAGTGGTGAGCTTTTGAGATCACCTTTTGTCCGTCGTTCTACGTCAACATTTGCCTTGTTAACACTCTAGAGGCCACATTTATTGTCCGATCTTTATGAAACTTGGACAGAAGATTTGTCCCAATGATATCTTGGACGAGTTTGAAAATGGTTCCGGTTGGTTGAAAAACATGGCCGCCAGGGGGCGGGGCATTTTTCCTGATATGGCTTTGGTAAAACCTTGTTAACACTGTAGAGCCCACGTTTATTGTCCAATCTTCATGAAACTTGTTCAGAATATTTGTCCCAATGATATCTTGAACGAGTTTGAAAATGGTTCCGGTTGGTTGAAAAACATGGCCGCCAGAGGGCGGGACATTTTTCCTGATATGGCTTTAGTTAAATCTTGTTAACACTGTAGAGCCCACATTTATTGTCCGATCTTCCTGAAACTTGGTTGGAACATGTGTCCCAATGCTATCTTGGATGAGTTCAAAAATGGTTCCGGTTGGTTGAAATACATGGCCACCAAGGGGCGGGGCATTTTTCCTAATATGTCTTTAGTAAAACCTTGTTAACACTCTAGAGCCCACATTTATTGTCCGATCTTCATGAAACTTGGTCAGAAGATTTGTTCCAATGATATCTTGGACTATTTCGAAAATGGTTCCTGTTGGTTGAAAAACATTGCCGCCACGGGTCAGGGCGTTTTTCCTTATATGGCTTTAGTAAAACCTTGTTAACACTTTAGAGGCCGCGTTTATTGTCCGATCTTCATGAAACTTGGTCAGAAGATTTGTCCCAATGATATCTTAGATGAGGTCTTAAATGGTTCCGGTTGGTTGAAAAACATGGCCGCCAGGGGGCAGGGCATTTTCCCTTATATGGCTAATTAAACCTTGTTAACACTCTAGAGCCCACATTTATTGTCCGATCTTCATGAAACTTGGTAAGAAGATTTGTCCCAAAGGTATCTTGGAGGAGTTTAAAAATGGTTCCGGTAGATTGAAAAACACTGCTGCCAGGGGGGCAGGGCATTTTTCCTTTATATGGCTATAGTGAAACCTTGTTTACACTCTTAAAGTCACATTTATAGTCCAATCTTTATTGACCATGGTCAGAACATTTTTTGTAATGATATCTTGGATTTGTTCGGAAATGTTTCCGGTCTGTCGAAAAGCATGGCCCCCAGGGCATTTTTCCTTGTATTTCTATAGTAAAACCTTGTTAACTCTCTTTAAGTCATATTTATAGTTCAATCTTCATGAAACTTGGTCAGAACATTTGTTCTAATGATATCTTGGGCAGCACAAAATAGGTTAGTTCATTTGTATCTCAGGTGAGCGACTTTAGGCCTTTCATGCCCTCTTGTTTTGTTATGTTTCAAGTTTCTTTTATATTTATTGCAATAATTGACATATGCATCTGTCAGTAAGAGAATCATCTGTCTTTGTTGAATACTGTTTGCAGCGGTTTTTCTTGTTTATGGAATATTATAATTGAATTATAAATAAGATGCTTTAATTGTTGTATATAAAAACAAGAAAGATAGGTGCAACAAGTTAAATACTGAAAAATATTCTGAACAAATATTTTCAATTGCTTTTGATATGTCCCTTTAACAGTTCCCATTTGTTGTTGTCAATATCAAACAAATTATTTCTTAAAATTTAAATGTAAAGAATACCTGGTAATACATTAAAATACCATAAAATCAAGCAACTTGATAACTCCAGTGCATTTCTCTGTATGCAATTTAAAATGTGAGCAAAGTGATTTGTAAAGAAGCCATTTGTATAATTTATATGACTAAAATAGTCAGTAAAATGATGCTATCAACTTAATGCATTTATTTGAAACTATTTATTTCAACACTGTTTATGCATGTATGCGCATGCAAGTTTCCAAGAAAAGTAAAACAAAAATGGTGAACTTAAAATTGCTAAATGCAGATCTATTTTGTTTGATGTCTTATTAAAAACGAATCATTTTAATAACATTTACATCATTGATCAAAGATAAGAGAATTGATTTGTATGTGGCTGTTGACAGTTGTGTTTTCCAATCCCAATAACAACATGTTTGGTATTTATAAAAAGTAATTTAAATTTACTTGCATTATGTTACAAAACGATGCAAATCATTTAAGACATCCAGACATTTGTCAATACTTGTTGTACACTTAAAGAACCCTTGTTAACAGATTTCCATAGTTTTGAAAAATATCATTAAATAAATCTACTTACAAAACTCTGAAATTATTTGAATTGTTTATAATTATTATAATAACAAAGGTTTAAAATTAAAAAAAAAATGTGTGTCTGCCCTGGGGTTTGAACCCAACACATTTAGAAACAAAAGCTAACGTGTTTTCACTACACCATGCAGGCTTTGTAATATGGAGGGTAGTGTTAAAACTATGTCAGTTGTTAACGTTTTTGCTAAATTATCGATGAAAAGTGTTACAAAGGCTTCATTATTTTTCCAATTTTGAATGATTGATATTAATAAATGAATATGTTTTAAATATTTACTTTGTCCGGATTGATTTGGTTCTTTTGCTTGTTCAAATATAATATATATTTTTTAATCTGAGACAAACAAAATGTAATGGTCATTTTGCAAAAGTGTGAACACGTCCCTTTAAAAAAACGCTCATTTGATACTTCAGTTCAAGTTATATGTTTTTTATGATCTCTACAATGTTTTATTTGGCAGCATTTTGTATTACCAGAACTATATGTATGGGCTGCACTCTGAGAAAAAGGGGTTTAATGCATTTGAGTACAGTGTTGTCTCAGATTAGCCTGTGCAGTCCACACAGGCTAATCAGGAACAACACTACACTTTCATTGTATTTTTTGTTTAATTAAAGGAAGACTCTTCTAGACAAAAATCCAGTTTAGGCGGAAAGTGTCGTCCCTGATTAGCCTGTGCGGACTGTGCAGGCTAATCTGGAACGACACTTTACGCACATGCATTAAACCCCATTTTCACAAAGCGAGGCTCATATTAAAACTTGTATACCACAGCCAGTATGGTGTTAACTCACAGGTTACATCATTGTCATGGTAACATCAGTATGGTGTTTACTCACAGGTAACATCATTGTCATGGTAACATCAGTATGGTGTTTACTCACAGGTAACATCATTGTCATGGTAACATCAGTTGAAGTTCATATGTTTGTTATGATCTCTAGATTGTTTTATTTGGCAGCATTTTGTATTACCAGAACTTTATATATATATTTAAACTTGTTCACCAGTATATGGTGTTTCCTCACAGGCAGCATTGTTAACCTTTCACTTGTTCAATAGATTATAGCGCACTTAATTAAGAATCAGTTTTACATGATTATCGAATTGTAATTATTGAATTATAGAACTTTACTGTTAACTTAAATACTTTTGGGCATCTTTACTCAAACCAAGGGATTTCGTTTGTGGTTTGATTCTATAAATTGTGCTACAATATATCTTTGACCGTTTGTTATTTTTGAGTAAGTATTTGATACTTTTTTTGCATTTATGTGAAATATACAGATATTTGACGAAAGTTTCTAGTTTGTCTTGTGTTTCATTCTTTGTTACTACCAGTTTTAAGTTGGCATGCGTACTATTAAGTTACATATAGGTTATGTTAAAAAATTACTTAAATTCATCAAATTAATAATTAATATGTAATTGTATTGGTAGATACACCCACATGATGAACCACACTCCACACATTCATACAGCAGCAACAATCATGTTATTTTGATCGTTTATTGTCAAAAATCATACTTAAAAACTGATCAGCTACATACAAGTACAAACACGGATAGGTAATTTATAAGGGTGCAACAATTTTCTAAAAAAAAATCAGTGTACTTGTATCGCAGCATGCCTTTTCATAGTATAGTATTGCAATAAAATATATGGTCACTGCATTATAGTTTTGCATCATTATACAACTTATAATTTGCTGAATAATTTATCAATATCAACAAATTTATTAACAAAGTTATTTATATGCAGTTATGTTTTCATAAGTCAATCAATATTTTGTTAATCAATATTTTGTAATCGTTTTTCAAGTTTGCAGAATTTGTATTCAAGTTCAGGTTTTTATTGGAAAATCGGCAAAACGCCTTAAACCATTTACAAACAGGCACACAAAATATAGTCTAAAGTGCATTAGTACAATACAAATACAATCATGTTAATAAATAAGTTTTGCCATTTTTGCACCCTATGTTGTTTTTCTAGTTCAACAATTAATAATTTTGTCTAGCTGCCATTTGTTACACTCTTTTGCCCTATAAATGTTATGCAAACTATTAAATATGTAATGTATTATATTTTACAATGAAGAAGATGTCAAGGTACAATGAAAATGCATATAATATTTAAAGTGCAAAAACAGAAAAATATTGTCATGGAATACACACATCAAATCAAAGTGAGCAAAGAAAAAGTTGAGCACACAGTGGACGTATAATGAGTCAATATCAAAACGATCGTTCTCATACAATTATTGTATACTCAAAACTTGCTTTGAGCTAACATTTCATAGAGTATGCATCTAAAACCTAAAATACACATAGACAGTACATGAGTCTTTATCCAAAAGTACATGTCGCGTCTTGTTCACTGTTACTTCAAACAATTCGAACATGCATATTCAAGAAAATGCGTATCATAAACAAATGTACAACCAGTCAAATTCGTCTACAAACAATTCGAACACGTATATTCACGTAAGTGTATATCACATACAACCAGCCATATTAATCTACAAACAAATCGAACACGTTTATTCACGTAAGGGTATATCGCATACAACCAGTCAAATTTGTAAACACACACATCGATCACGTATATTCACGTAAGTGCATATCACATACAACGAATCAAATTCGTCAAACACGAGTGGTATATTGCACACGCACAGCAGTTGCCATGGGGACCAGTTGCTGGCGACCAGGCGTTCTGTTCTCGTTGTCAGCAACGGTCAGCCCCTGGGCTTGGTAGTAGTCCAGAAGCGCAAGAACGTTGGTGAAATGCAAGTCCTTCGTGATGAAATAGGAGAAGTCCTGGACGTTTCCAATGTTATTCACTTTCAAGCGAATTCTAAAGTGAACTAGTCGTCCAGCAAAACTAAAATTTACAGAAAATATGCATGCATGAGTAACGAGTATTTTGTCGTTTTTTTAATAATAAAAATTTCGTTAAATTATGTAATGTATGTAATTCGAACATTAAAAAAAAGTAATGGTCTGCAAATTTCGACGTCCTGTAAATATCTAAATAGTGTAAAAATGTTTTTAAAGTAGATACAATTTGAAGTGTGCATATATATGTAATAACTTTGTAATACTACTTCAGTTCATATACATGTTTGGTATATTTCTATTGTTTGATCATGTACCAGCACTTGCCTGATAGTAATCACAAGGCAGTGTTTCTTTCTGCAGTACCAGATTAGCGTTAGTGTCGTGGCCATTGTTCTTGGAACCTGAAATTGTCATCATGATATTAAAATTGCTCCTACTTTTGAGTATTTCAACTGATAACTATAATATGTACACTAATTTGTTTCATTAAGTATAGTTAAAAAGACTCGCAAATCAGTTTTTTTTATACAATTTAATCCTCAACTGAAGAATATCGGTGTGGTTAATGATTGTTCTTCAAATAAAAGAACTATACTCTTTTTATTTCATTAAAACGTATACGTCGTGAAATGTTCCTTTGCAATATGATTTATACATGTATGTGATTTAAAAAAAAAAACAAAAAAAAAAACAACAGCACAATACCGCCTATGAAGTTCAATTGTACTAGTTCACTTACAGTGTTGTCCGTTTCCCTTGGACACCAGCCAGGGTAGCCTGTTAGTAGTTCCTGGTAGTGGTCGAACACATGGTCCCCCTCCAACAGGTGGTCTAGAGACCTACTCGAAAACGAGGCGCGTAAAGTCAGCTTTGGAACTTCTGTTCGTGCCGAAGGGTCGGAGTTCACTATTGTGACCTCCGGGCTGAAGTTAACAGAGCTCTTACGTCCCGATACGGGACTTTGAAACATTTCTCTTTCTGTTCCAGATAAATCTGAACTTGATTGACTTGACAATGATACCGAGCGAAACCCGTCAAATAGAGGAATGACTGTTAGCATATTTCTGCCACACATATTTCTGCTTTTGGGAACAGGTTGGCATTCACGAATTCGACTTTCAGAAAAATCTCTCCTATTTGTACTCTCTAGCAAGTTACGTTCTTGATCGTCGCCATTGGTTTGCTGCATTTCATTCGGCGCGAGGCCACGCAAACTATGTGGTTCATTACTGTCTGGTTTGAGATACGGACTATTTTCCAGTTCGGGTCCCAGTCTCTCTGAACCTTGCCACGCTGTCATTCTTTCTGTACTATCAATAACGGGTTTACTTGAAGAATTCGACACTTCCCTTTGTGGATATCTAATTCTGGGCACTGGTTTTGATCTTTTCACCTTGCTTGGTTTATTGGCACGTACTGATTGTTCTTGTTCCATTTCGTTTGCAGACGACGTCTCCTCGTTGGTTACGACAGCGGACATAACACTGTTTGGAAGGCTGTCGTTGCTACAATTTCGACAATGCGCACTATTTTGTGTATACTCTAACTTCCGGGGATTGTTACGCGCAGGAGAAAAAGGTCGCTTTCGCTTCCCTTTTTCATCAGCAACACTGTTTTTGTTTTGTTCCACAACGCATGGTTTGGGCGAATATATTTTAGCTAGTGTCTCCATGTGCAAATGAGACCGGTAACCAAGATAGCTTGACGAGTCAGTCTGTTTTAAGTCCTCGTACATATTCTCATTGTGTTCATCCCTCTCATCCATTTCAACCTCGAACCTGTCCCTGCTCCAATAAAACTCAGCGTTGTATGTTGGTGAATGCATAGTGTCAGAACAGTCGTGATGATCCATTCTTGTTTCTTGATCATCCATATCCGGGGATCCCTCGCTGTTCTGTTTAAACTGATTGAAATCCAAATAGTTCGGAATTTCATCTTTACCAGCCATATCACTATGGCTTACTATTTCCACATCGTGTTCTTCTACCTGTTCGCTTATACTTTCATTAACACGTGGTGCAGATGCGGACAGCGTCTTCAGTTCTGTTATTGAATCATCAGAGAGTTCTTCCACGTCAAAGCGCGATTCATTTTCTTTGTAATACGATTCATGCACAACTTTGGAGTAACTCACACAACTGAAGGCTTCGCCTCTATTTTCGCAAGGTGTTGGCTTATCAGATTCATTTAAATTAACATTATCAGTACCGTTTTCTTCTTGAGAACACATGATCTCTTTTACATATGTTATGGAATCGTCTGAGTGCTATACTGGATTTTCATCCAAGTTATTTGCAGTTTCTTCTGTGACATTCACGGACGATTCTACATTAATTCCCTTACAAAAACTTTGCATCAAATCTGCAGAGACCGTTTCAATAAGAACTGCGTCCTTTTCATCCTCGATGGAACTACATTTTTCAAAGCTTACACACAACATGTCTGTGTCAACATACTCGCCACCTTGGGTGTCTTGTTTTGCACTCACAATTTCACATCGAAACACATCATCCCCATCATTGTCCTCTGAATTCATGGTTTTAACTTCATCCCTATCACAATAATCGAATCCGTCACTGTTGTTAGTGTCCGTCGAATTCCGCCTCGCAAGATTGGGGGCATGGCGCAAATTTACATTTTTGTAGTTTTCCCACGAAAATGGACTTCTGGAAGTCTGTTTAACAAAGCTATTAACGTTGCTTACATGAACACAAGAAACGTTGCAATCACTGCATGATGCTCGTGTCTCTACAAATTTCTCATCGTCAGATTTCTTACGAAAATCATCAAAATGTTCTTTCATATTGCGTTCCATGGTGATAGTTTGTTTAGCGCCACTCTTTGAGTCTTTTGCAGGACTCTTCGAACGCTGACTACACTCTGACATCGGTGATATTGAGGACTGTTTGCTGTAGACGGAATTCGCAAACAATACATGCGAGGGTTTATTTTTGCCATGGAACGCGTCTTCAGCTTCACGTTGCGTTGATGTTATTACATTAGACGCTGTAAGCTCACTGTTGCAATCATTGGTAAAGCTGACTTTCGCCACTGAAGTTTTAGTTGGGGTTTTAAAAATTGGCGAAACATTCGTTTCCAAACAGTCTTCGTTTCGGATATTCGGTGACGTTCCCATGTCGTCGGATGCTATATTCGGAAAGAAGTGCCTGGAATGGTTATAGTTCATGCGTGGGTTGTTGCATGAATTCACGGTGTTGTAAATATTGTCACTGGAGCCAACAGTGGGGTCCTGTTCCATGGTTGTCAGTTGTGAAAGTTTCAGAATTTTTAGCTGACTTCCCTGAAAGAAAAGAAGCAAACAATTCCGAATTTACGAAGGTACTGCGGGACTGTTGGAATTCGACATCGTTTTTAATAGCGACTAGTCTTGCAAATTTTCTCGGCAGGCTGATGACATATTTCTTTCAACTCAATCGCTTTTTACATGAAATAGTAGTTTGCTTTCTTTTTACATTTTAAGCGGACACACCAACAAACCAACCAACAGTCACACAGCGTGACTGACTACTTATACCTCCCGTGAAACTTCGTTTTCGGGGCTTTTAACATGAAATCAAAATTTATATCCCACGAAGCCATAAATAATACACCATAGGCGAAAGGATGTAAATACACAAGAGATGAGTACGATTGTAATACCCATACCTTGAAGTCTTTTGCGATCGAGCCAGTCCACGTTACGCCGGGGTCTAATAACCGGAATTTGACCTCCAGCGGCGTCTCTAGAACGCCCGTTAGGCTCTCCGAGAGGCTTGCATCGGCACGCACCTGCGCAGAGACGTGATCGATCTCGAGGCTGTCTTCGTGCTTAATGCAGACCATTAGAGTGACGCAGACGACCCGAGCTGCAGTGAAATATAGGTTTGCTTTATAAAAGCTTTTTATTCTGTAATCTGATGTAATACCACCAGAGTGACGCAGACGACGACAACTGTAGTGAAAGACATGGTGCTTTATCACGCATGTATATTCTGAAGTCATTTTGAAGACAAATAGAACTTGGTCTGGTTCTTGATAATGGTACCGACTACCCAGTAATAACCTAACATTAGCGGGATGCCGAGATCAAAATTCCCAGTAGAATGATGCCTGTATATTATTGTGTTCACATTTATAAATGCGCCAAATTAGAAGCATGACCAAATTCAACAAAGAAGTGCCCAGACCCAATACAAAAAAGAAGGGCCCACGCCCAATACAACAAAAAATGGCCCAGACCCAATACAACAAAGAAGGGCCCATAACTAACTACGAAAAATACTAACTGTAAATGGATCTCTCCAGAAGTAGCAAACAGTCCTCTCTGTCGACACTCCTTAGCACCGTATGAAGCACGTAGAGGGTGGAGGCGGGCCCCCTTCTCGCCCACCGCTCCAGCATGTTCGCCCCGGGCGCGGGCTCGTGTCGTATGGAGGCGAGGTCGGCCTCCGTGAAACCCAGCTCCTCTCCCACCGTCTCCCAGTCCCCGGTCCCGACCGTTCCCTCGAGTAGCAGGGTGCCTATGTCGCGGAGTATCTGAAAAAGTCGTCATGGCATTGTGTGAAGCGCATCAACATTGACAAAAAAATAATACAATTGGTGATGTAATTTGCCCGAACAAAAGTTCTAAGCATCGGGCTGAGCTTATTCTATTCAAGTAAAACCAGAGACTCGTGTAGAAGCTAGTAGTACACGCTGCAGTAAATAAAAAAAGATGAAATAACAGTTGATTGAGGGACTCATTCGGAACAATGTTCTTATCCTAAGGTCTTTACGCTAACCCAGAGCCCGACAGCCCGGGGCTAGCGAAAGGTAACTCGGGCTAAAAGAAATTCAGTTATGCATATACCGTTTAGTCGGGTTATTGAACATTGCACATGTTACTATAATTGCATATGGGTCCGGGCTACTGGATTAAACAATTATTGTTAACAACTAGTGGTCAGGCCAATGACGTGGGGTCCTTTAAAAACCAGTCGAATACTATCCTTTACACGTGCTGTGTCCACGTAATGTTCATTTGGGGGATGCTTTCTGTGGATTACGAATATTGTTTTGAAACAGTTCGTTGAACCTATGCACTAAAGGACGTTCAACCACTACTCACGTTTATTGGATTTTCTCGTGGTTTGGCCTGTTAAATTTTCGCATTTTGCGGTTGGGCGCATACTTGTATTGAGTACCTTGTAATTTATCGTCATCAGCCGCAAAAGGGCAAAGCTATTACAATCCTGTAGGCAGTTTCAAGCGCTTACAACATAAATAAAATCATAATTACTTTGTTTAAAAAAGGATTTGTTCACAGAGCCTCGTGGCTCTATTAACAACTATAATTTTTGGAATAGTTTTAAATAATTATAATTACAAGGAAAAAGATAAAATAAAAAGTGCCTTCCCTGGGGTATGAACACAGGGCCTCTTGAAGCAAACAGACACTTTATTATTTTGCCGATTTTGATTGATGATAATCAATTTACGAAAATAAATTCTAACATTTTTAAAGTCAGGAGTGTTATTTTGCTTGAGAGAATATAATGCATACTTTCTATTTTAAATATATTACATTTTATTTCAAAATCATTTCGCCAAATTGTGAACAAGTCCCTAAAAAAACAAAAAGTGATCTATGAAAATACAGGTGATGGAATGCTGTGAATGTTGTAAATAATACAATTGGTATTGGCGTTTAAGAATTTAAGTTCAAATTTAAAACACTTGAGAAACTTTTTTTATGAATTTCTTCGATATTCAAGGGGACTTTTTAAAGGGACTATTTCAAAGATTTTGGCATGTTTTGACGTTTGTCATTAAATGCTTTAAATTGATAAATGTCAACATCAGAACTAAAGAGCTCCAATATAAATCAAGAATAAAAGTTTTTAAAAAAAAGAAAAAAAAGTTAGCCACACCAGGGCTCGAACCACTGACCCATGGAGTAAAAGCCAAGCGCCGAAACAACTCAGCCATCCGTATTCACGTGTGTATGTGTGTAATTCCGAGTTTATGTTCGGGTCGTCGTTGAGACTTTACGACTACATTTTGTGCGGACCTGATCATCCGTCTTCACATGGGTTGCCATTTAGTTTATACTTTGTATAACCAACCACTAATTGTTACAAAATATGACGATAACACAGGATATCGAATTTTTTTAATCGTTTCGCGTCTGAGACGCTTTATAATTTTATCAATTTCTAACGATGATTTTTCGTAAACGAAATTGTATTTTCAGTATAAGTCTGCTGCATTAGTATTATTTCGCACACTGTTGTACATTGTTTATTTATTTCTTGAATCTGTGACAAAAAGTTGGAAAAATCTCATTTTAAAAAACTGTGAACAAGTCCCTTTAACTATTTTGCAAACACAGTTTCTATTTGAATTAGTTAAACATTAAGAGCAAACTTGACTGTAATATGGTATCTATATCATGATTTACCCAACTTAACGCTAAGCAAGATACATTTACTATTCAGCCTTATACAAAGTATTTCAAACGGTAATACGACTCCTTTTCATACGATTTCACGTACCGGTAGGTTTGCTGACATCACAAATTTTTATTGCCTTACTTCGCTGAATACATAGCAATACCAAGAAGTATTTACCGATCATACAGATTACGCGCTGTGTTAACTTACAAATGGGACAAATCGTTTTTCATTGAAGTTAGAATGTACCATTCACATGCACTTAATATTAATGCAGGGAACGGTTCAATTTCGGTGAAGCCTTTTGTCACAAATTCCAAAAATAAACTAGATCTATCTCTTATTTACACCACCCCACGTAAGAATTATACAATTAGTTGTTAACAAGTATGTTGACATTTTACCGAAACAAGAATGACACGCCGCCTCATATAAATTTAATTTATTCGCTAAATTATATCGAAATGTTCATACCTGTGGAATTTAGAGAGAGCGGGACAAGGGCTATAACTCCCTATCAAAGAACCAATGGGAAATAAGCTGTTTGACTTAGTAGGTTATCTTAAGTTACGCTCGATTGGTCATTGTCGGCTCGGGTACTACTTACATGTACCCCGGGTACTCTAAAGTATACTTACATGTACCCCGGGTACGGTAAATATACTTAAACGTAAAGGTCGATATTAGACTGTACCGGAGTTGTATTCCCGCCCAAAATCCGATGTCGTTAAACGCTATTCCGATTACCGTAAAACGATATTGTTTATCTTAAACAAACTTCTCTTTTAAAAAACTGCATCAACATGCTCTTTGAGTATGAGTTTCGATAATATAGAGGCCATATAACAGAAAATTGACATAAATGTGAACATAATTATATATATAAAAAAAAAGAAAAAAAAGCCGACAACGACCGATTTAGAGTTAAAACTCCCGGGTACGTTTTAGTATATTTACCGTACCCGGGGTACATGTAAGTATACTTGAGAGTGCCCAGGGTACATGTAAGTAGTACCCGAGCCGACCATCGAGCTTAAGTTACAGCAGTATTTCGCGAAAACGTTTGTCTTTTAACTTTCTTTAAAAATTAATATGCGTGGGCATCCGCACATACATCGAAAAGACCGAATCGGTAATGAAACTTTGTTAGTGGATAGAGGGCCATATTTATTTCAGTTTTTTTGCCCGATATAACTCGAGGTTGTTATTGTTACAGAAATAAGTGAAAACTGTCCAAAAAATCAATATCTTGCGATAACTAAAAAGTACTTTAAATAGCAAGTTGTTGAAACTCTGTATGTGGAAGAGGGGAATATAGATAAACGCTATTTAAAGTTTAGTCTGAAAATAATTGTGGTTGCTATGGTAACAGAAATAAGTGAAAACTGTAAAAAGAAATCTGGATCCTGCGATAAATAATAAAGTACTTAAGCTAGGTTGATGAATCTTGGTATGTGGAAAGAAGGCTATATGGGGAATATTTACATTATTTAAGAATGTTTCGTTCGACAAAAATGTGGTTGCTATGGGTACTGATATTAGCGAAAAAAGTATTTAAAAAAAGCTAGATCCTTCGACAACTTTAAAAGTACTGAAGCTAGGTTAATGAAACTCGGCATGTGGATAAAGAGCCCTATATAGGAATATGCATGCCATTTCAGATTTTTCGTCAAACAAAATTTGTGTTTGCTATAATGACAGAAATAAGTGAAAAATATCCGAAATACAAAGATCCTGCGATCACTCAAAAAGTACTTAAGCTGGGTTGATTAAACTCGGGATGTGGATAGAGGGCCAAATGAAGAATATGTACGTTATTTCAGTTTATTTGTTTTTTTCGTTCGAAAACTGTAATTGTAATGGTTACCGAAAGTAAGTGAACACTAAAAACTGAATCATGCGACAACTCAAAATGTTCTCAACTAAGTTTTTGAAAAACGGTATGTCAATAAAGTACTATATTGGGGAATATGCACGTTATTTTATTTTATTTTTCGTCGGACAAAAATGCGGATGCTATGGTAACCGAAATGATTGAAAACTCAAATCTGGATCTTTCGATAATTCAAAAGTACTTTAGCTTACGCAAACAACATTAACCAGGTAGGTGAGTGCTGATTCGTCTGTGATAAACCGCTTGCTATAATTATAATATGAGCCGCGATCTGAGAAAACTGGGCTTAATGCATGTGCGCAAAGTGTCATCCCAGATTAGCCTGTGCCGTCCGCAAAGGCTAATCAGGGACGACACTCTCCGCTTTTATGGAAATTTTCGCTAAAAGTAAGTCTCTTCTAAACGACAATCATGTTAAGGCGGAATGTGGTCCATGATAAGCCTGTGCGGACGTCACAGGCTAATCTGGGACGACATTTTACGCACATGCGTAAAGCCCAGTTTTCACAGAACAAGGCTCATATCGCTCCGGGATCTGGTCATCCAGTGAACTCCATTGTTTTTTTTCCTGTTCATGCATCATATTTTTTACGATTGGTTTAACCCCTTTATTTTATTAACAGGTTTAATGAAGAACTTTTGTCGACGTCGCCTTAAGTTTGTATGGATAACAACCGAAGAAGTGAGTTTCATAAATCATTATTATGTTCGGGTATGATTGTTGTTAATAAGTTATCGTCTTTTTTTAGTGGTCCCCGTAAAACACTACTGTTAAAATAAGGCTTTTGCTGACCGTAACAGAGGAAACACATATTACTTATCCAAATTAATCCGAAAATCATTAAAACTTTCACAGGCCGGTTACTCAAGCATGTATACACGATGGGATTAACCCATCGTTATTTAGCTGATTTATTTCAGTTAAGTTTATTTTAGCTCGAATGTCGAAGGCTTATTGAAACGCTCTCAGGTTTGTTTCCTGGATAGAACCAGTACTTGGTGTCTTTGGGTGAGAAAGAACGCGCCCAAAGTTTGGATCGAACCCGTGACCTCCCGGTCGCTAGGAGGAACCCATAGTTATTTTCGTTTCCCTGCTTACCTTACGCGGAAGAACGCTCGTGGGTCGGGCCAGGTCCCTGTTCGTAGGTCTGTACGACGCGGACATCTTCTGTTCGCGATATCTTTAAATGTGGAAATGCCTACTGTCCTCGACGCTCTACAGCTCGGCTTGCATTTCAAGACTGAAACATATTAATAATTGTTTTAGTTTGTATGCCCATGGCTCTCAACGTTCTACTGATCAGCCTGCATTTCGAGACTGAAAAATATTAATAATTAATTGTTATATTTTTATAAGGTATGTGAAACAAGAGAAGAAGCTGTTAGCCGGTGAAACAAGGCGTCTTACTGTCAGAACTTGTCAGACTTATGTCTGGTCATGAATGATTGCGTTGAAACTTTTGCGTAACCTTTCTCCACCAACAATAGTTTCACGTATAACACTGAAATACGAATTATTATTCATCTTATAATTTGATTAAAACGTGTTAAAAAA
Source organism: Dreissena rostriformis (assembly GCA_007657795.1). Taxonomy (NCBI): domain Eukaryota; kingdom Metazoa; phylum Mollusca; class Bivalvia; order Myida; family Dreissenidae; genus Dreissena; species Dreissena rostriformis. Next base: position 90,340 of record VMBQ01002969.1, read on the forward strand.
AAGGTTGTAGCAACTTAGCGCGCCTTTTTCGCATTTTCTTCACTTACTTTAACTTAGCGATGTAACCTGACCAACGAATCATACGACTGAAACATGCGGTTATAGCTTTTAATACCGTTTCGAATGACGTTTAATGATTAGTATGCAGATAAAGCATCCCGTGCCTAGTACACCTTAACGGCTGCACATCGTTCTTGATGAATTCGCAATTTAATTGTAACCGCAAAGACGTACGCAAGAAACATTGATTGAAATATATAAAAAAAAACTATTCACAAGTTGTGGTTTGTATAAAGGTATCATAATTATCGATTTTCGATTTATCGTGGTTTAAAGACCAATAAACTGATGCTAACACAATAAACCACGATAGCTTTTGCACGAGTTGTTTAATAGCCAGGTATCTCAACGACAAAGCGTTGTATATTGACCGATTAACAGCGATAACTATAAAATTATTCAATCTATTATGATACATGTATAAGAAAAAGTGTTGTAATTAAAATGAGACGACTAGTTCACTACGTTGCGCTTCGGTACGTTTTTAAGCGTTGTTTAATGGGACGTTTGACAGCGATGATTGTGTTCGTTGTCTGTAACAAAAAACAAATCGGTGAACTATAACTACAAAACATCGGTGAATATCATCATTAGGGTAAGAATAGAGCATTAACAGGGAAGTGAATTTTTTCGCATGTTTCGTTCAGATATATCGTACATTTTATATAAATTGCTTTTAAAAAATCGTGATGATTAAAAGTTAATGTTGCGATTCCGTCTTTTGCAAACGTTGCACAGCAGGTCAGTATTAATCTCCCGTCACACCCACCCACACATATAAGTATGCAATTTAATACCACAGGAATGTACATTGTAATTATTATTATTATTACTTCAAAATCGAAACTAAGCAATTTAATACACAGGAATTTATATTCTTAGGTCAAAGGGTGAATTACTCTCAAGCCCACCAGCTTTTAAGTAATTCTAACGGAATCGTAAAGGGTATTTTCCGAGTTTCATATAGGAGTGGACCTAAACGGTTATTTTAGTACCATGATGTTAAGACGGGTGTGAAGTAGTAGCATATAAAACATTACGTGAAAATGTTGTAATTTTATATTGCCATAATAGAAACTTTAATTCAGAACGGTTTCTTCATAAGTGTTAAATTTTGGTCAATATTTATTTTCGAGGTAGACCAGAATCCCCCTATAATTGTGTAAGTCACTATTTTAAAATGATGATTGCAATAATTGTTAAAGATATAAACAAATATAGTACTCTTTTTTTTATTTCACGCTTTGCTGAAAAACTATACCCATGCAGGTTTTGTACATAGGATCTTCGAAGCGTCGGTTCCTAATTATCAAAGTCATATTATTAACAGTTTTACTTCTCATTTTGCTGCTTACGTGTTACGTGATACTGCACCAAAATGTGTCGTGTTCTGAGAAAACTGGGCATAATGCTTGTGCGTAAATTGTCATCCCAGAGTAGCCTGTGCAGTCCGCACAGGCTTATCAGGGACGACACTTTCCGCCTAAACTGGATTTTCGCTAAGAAGAGGCATTATTTAAACGAAAAATTCCATAAAAGCGGAAATTGTCGTCCCTGATTAGCCTGTGCGGACTGCACAGGCTAATCTGGGATGACAATTCACGCACAAGCATTATGCCCAGTTTTCTCAGAACACGACAAACATTTGATTACGTGGAGTGAAGACGCTCTCTTGTCAGCAACAAGAAAAACAACAACAAGAAAAACAAGCAAATTTGTTGAATTGGTATCACACGCCGAATACATTTTGTTGATAGATGGGTGCATATAGATGTACAGGTAAATAACCGTAAAATAACAAAGTGTGAGGCTATTTTTTTGATATATTGCAATTTTGCTCATTAATATCTACACACCCATGAAGTTTCGTGTTGAAATCTTATATAGTTTCTGAATTATAGTCATAAAAAGTTTGTGACAGACGGACGGACTGACGGACGGGCAACGTCAAAACTATATCCCATCGCATTTGGCGGGGGTAAAAAAACTTCAGGAAAAAGTGTACGTATACAAAAATAGACGTTATATCTTTAAGTTTTAACAAAACACGACATACCACTTAAAACACCACATAATTGCTGCACAGAAAGCACGCATTGTATTATGTCAATGAACGGATGATTTGTCACGTGGCCTTGACGAAAGTATTAATATTTTCATGTATGTGATATGCATATTCATTGACCAAGACAAGACAAATATTCATTCAGACTTGCACAGTGTACATCGTCTAAACACTAGATACATTTGTATTTCACATACAACTTTGTCACCGCGATAAACATAGTAATAAAATAAACATAAGCAACATCGTATACGGTTACGAAAAGTTACAGAGATAAACGTAGTAATAACATTTACCAAAATACAACAACAACACACAAACAAAAACGGACAAACAAACAAAAACTTACTACGCAAATATCCGCTAATTATTATGAAACTCTTCGTGGTAGTTCCTGTTAATTATAATTCTAGAAATCCACTTCGTTACAAATGACTTAGTTTTATAACCACACGCTCAGGTAATAATACTTCATCAACGTGAAAATTTAATGTTCAGGTAAGTGATGCAGAGTGTATAGCCAGTTTAACCTCAGAACATTAATAATGTAAACGTATACTGTTTTACTCGCGTATTTAGTTCAGTTTTTACACAACGAAATTAATGTTCAACGCGTATCGTTTCACTAACCAATGAATGACATTTTACGCAATGCTGAACGTGAGATTGCGAAATACATCTATTCTGGGAAAAAAGAAATTAACACAGGCCTTTAAATGCAGCGGTATATGTGAAACAAGTGGGATATGTCGCGATAGTTAACACTTTACCGAAGGCCTTAACTTAAACTGTGTTTTATTAAAATTCACCGTGCGCATTTAAAAATAACATGGTAAACGATAGTGGTGGGAATTAGATCACAACGTATTATTCTTTGATTAATCATAGAACCCCCAAACAAACATTAACTTGAGTCAGTGATAGTTGGTTTATTAACAATCACTAAAACGTGTTAAGGATAAAGAATTAGGGCCAAATTGTATGAACAGCAAATGTTTGGTTATTTAAAAATCCCTTAATGCGTTTAGCAGAAATGGCAGTTAACATATCGCAAGGCCAATGCCCCCAGGTCCAAACGTGGTTTGTTTATCAAATATCTTGCCGTTAGTGATCACAACCAACCCATATGTCAAGGTGAAGGTCGCCATTCAAGGTCAAAGGTCAAATTAAGGAAATGTGTACATTTCTGTTTTCAAAGGCACATTTGATCGAGATCGGTGTAGACGCGCGTTTTGGTTGGCGATTACCGGTGAATCTGTAGTTAGAATGAGGTTTGGCTAGCCTTAAAACCGCTTTTATCCCACAATGCTTTTCATTTAACGATCCAAGACGATGATTACATTTTTGATCATTTGATGTTATCTCCTGAAAAGAGTTTCAGCGTTTGGTATATTGAGACATTTTGTACTTGACTACTTGTACGTTGCATTACTTTTGTCCAGCATGGAGCCGAGGCAAAACGAACCATGTGGTCGCAGTATTTTTTTTTTCTCATTTTAAGATTCATAGGTTTTGCACATCCAACGAAACCCTTAATAATTGAGCGTGGCCTAATGTTACCACACGATCCCATTTCATGGAAAAGACTGTTTTACAACATCCTTTTTGCGTAATTAAAGTATGTGTATATATTAATAAATTAATTTGCATTGACGTGCGTTCACGTCGTGCAATAAAGAGCAGTTTTTTTTTTAAACTTACAAATAAGGGAGGCAATCGATAAAGTACCTAAAAGGACTGCCAGAAAGAGTCAAGTCCCTTAACAATGGATTAAACAAAAAACCTTCGATACACATTTCAATTCTAAAATGAATAACAGAGAAATCATTTGTAATTATACAATTTAAATATAATCGCATATTCTAATTAATGTTTGTATATGTTTAAATATATTCTTGAAATGATAAACAAATTAAACATCCTTTAAAATAAGATAATTATGTACTAAGCTTTGGAAATATACGTTTACAGTACCAACAAATAAAAAAAGAAAGATAAAGCTTCAAATAACTGTGCAGATTCAAAGCCCGCGCCATGTTCATGTAAGCTTGGTTGGTGGTCACCATGCAGCACAAGTCCACACCAAAATTTAAGCTTTCAGTAAAAAAAAAAGCAACAACAAAAAACTAATGGAAATTGCAGTCATATTTAACTCAAAATTTGTCCCAAATGTCGTGAATCAAGTAAGTTACTTAGAGGTCAGACTGCTGTGCCACAATCCGATCCTCACACAATGCAGCCTCGGGCGCGAAAGGACCTCACAAACTTTGAAATACAAGCACACTACATTTAACGAATTTAATAAAAATATACGTCAGTTATTGCCCAACATTTTAGTTAACAAACTTAGTACTTGTATTATCATTTCAAGAACAAACAATCTAAAATGTGTTATTACGCTCATCTGGGTACAGTTAAGTAACGAATAACAGTACGGAAAGGTCAATGTCCATTTAATGTCTTTCTCTGTGTATACCCTTAGTACTTTCGTTTCATTTGAATGCAATTAATCGTGGTAATTGCGCATTGGTATGTTTAAGGATGTCCGGTTGATTGTAAATACCGTGGCAATGCTCTGAACAAACGACATAAACACAAAACTTTAGTATGCGATTAAAAAACATCATCAACGAAATAAAAAAATATGCTGAATCCATTCGAATTCGGTTCGCGTTTTGGAACAAATACGCAAATCATGTTCGGTGCACAGCAGCGGTATCTTATTTATTTTTTTTTATTTTTTTTTAATAACCCATTCATATTGTGAATAAATAATCCGTATGAATGTTTTTTTTTTCAAAACGAGCATCGCTCTGTGAAAAGGGGGTTCAATGCATGTGCGTAAAGTGTCGTCCCAGATTAGCCTGTGCATACCACAACTCTTTCCGCCTTAACTGAATTTTTGCAAGAAGAGTCTTCCTTTCAACGAACAATACAATAAAAGCGTATAGTGTTGTCCCTGATTAGCCTGTGCGGACATACATTTAACCCCCTTTTCACAGATCGAGGCTCATATGTATTATCTTGTTGATATCAACAGAAAGTATTGGTCGACGCATTTATAAACACAACCCAACTATCCCAGAGATCCGGGGCCATGGGGGTCCGGAGTGGCGATAAACACGTGCATAATGCATGTGATTGATTGCGAAAATAGCACTAAAACACCTTTTTTACTTTAAGTAAGTTTTTAGATATAAAATTACCACCGTTCAAACATCAGTCAAAGATTATAGTTTCAAAAACACGCATTTTGAAAGATAAAGTGAAGTTACATTTACGGTAACAGCCGTTCAGTTCTCAGTTTTTGACACAGTCTGACAAGATTGTCCTTAAGCATTATTTGAGTGTTTAGCATTCTTCAGTCGCTTTAATTTAAATTTTCAACAAATAAGATCAAACTAGGAAAAGATCTATAGCGTATTTAAAATTTGCCTACATGCACCGAATAATGTATGTGGTAAGATTTAAGTCACTATATAGAACGTTCGTCATGTTGTTACGTCAAATGTAGTTCATAAGTTCGTAGTAATTAAGAGCATTTAAGGAGGGGACAAGTCGCGGTCTGATTAAAGGGATTTGTTCACAGTGTGGCAAAATTTTCCAAATTTTCAAAAGATATTGTCACAGATTCCAAAAAAATAATATATGCAAATAAGCAAATTAGATTCCTTTCTAAGACAAATGCTATGTTCGTTTATTGATTATAATCAATACAAATAGTAAAATAAATAAGCGTTGTTAACGCTTTTCGTTGATAATTTGGAAAAAAATAAATGTTTTTGCTTCTAGTGGTCCCGTGTTCGATTCCCTTTTGTTTAATTTTATAATTGCCTTGTTGTTATAATCATTTAATAATATCCATATATTGTGTTATACAAATATTATATTTTTGTAAGCCAATTAATTTAAAATCTATTTACAAGTCCCAAAAAAGGTCAGTATAACCTATCAAAAGGATTTGAGACCAACAATGTAAACTTGGTTAAGTTGCTTTTTTGTATTCAACTGACTTTGACATAACGACTCTTTGACAAAGTGGACTTAAACTTTCAATAATGTTCAATTTCTCATAATAGAATTATATAAATACGGCAAATTACTTACACGGGAAATCTTTACAAAATAGAATCAACCTGCTAAGTACATCGTCAATTAATCGAATTACTATTGAACAGTAGCTATAATATAGACCGAATAGGTTTATTGTAATTGATTTTAATAAGATTATAAGTAACTTGTTGTCATTTAGCTACTGCGAAGACTTCTTCGACGTGGGAACTTATGTTTACCTCCTTAATGTACGGAATACCGTTAATGCCATCGTGGTTACACATTAAAATCCAGACTGCGACAACGCGACAACGCGATAGTACGATGGCGACAATGCGATAATACGATGACGACAGTGCGATAATACGATGGCGATGGTGCGATAGAACGATAGCGACAATGCGACAGCGCGATAGTACGATGGCGACAATGCGATAATACGATGACGACAGTGCGACAACTGTATCATTATTGAATACCTCGTCCGTTCTAATCAAGAAACGAAAGATACTGTTTGTATTGTAGTAGTCGCGATCTAGAAGACGTGTACCATTTTATATGTATTTGTCCATGTTACATTACTATGAGGAAACAATTCCTAGATAGAAGATTTTACGTTAGACCTTCAGTATATAAATTCAATTCTTTAATGGGATCTGTTAACGCATCTGTTCTTAAAAATGTTGCAAACTATATAAAATATGCACTTGTTATAAGACAAGCTGTTACCGTGTAATACATATACATCACTCCCTATGTGTATGTTACGCAGTCTGTAGACTGCATTTGAATCAATATTTGCTTTTTTGTTAAAAACATTACCTAAACAATCTGACCACTGATTTATTGTATTTAATCACATTGTTTTCTAGATTATGTACTATGTACTGATCTCGAATAAAATGTTTGTCTTGTCTTGTCTTGTCTAATATCGTACTACACCTCAAAGTGTGCTTATTTCCTTGTTCTGAAAAGGTAATAATGTGACAATAAATGTTATTGTTATAACGTTTTGATAATAATGTATCGGTTACGGATCTGTTACTTGATTTAAACATGTTGTTTACCTTATTTTTGCTCGATTGTATCCAAAGCCTATGGCTAATGAAGCAAATTTCAAGTCCGTTTTCTGGTCAGAACCAATACTTGGTGAAGTTGGAGAATATGCCGTAACCCCTTGAGATTTGTTACTTGATAACCTTACACGTAACCCAGGAAATGTGCTACTTTAGTAAAGGTCGCATCATGTGTATGTGTGTAATTCAGAGTTTATTTACAGGTCGTCGCTGAGTCTTCACGACTACATTCTGTGCCGACTTGCCCCTGTGACCTTGCAGGGGGAAACATTTAATTACCGAAGGGTCATGATGCCCTTTTATTTGATAGTACCGGCCCTAGCCAACGCATCCACACTTTTACGTTATTGCATAAACACGCACTCCAGGAACTGAATACTTTATTACGTAACGCACATATATTGCAGCCCATGGCTTTTGCTTATTTACATCCACTCACGAAAAAGACAGATTTGCGAAAATTATTTGACCATTACAATCATGGGCTATTACAAAAAAACATTTGTTTAAGGACCTATACAAACAAACATTTGTTTAAGGACCTATACAAAAAAAAACAACATTTGTTTGCATAGCCCCTTGCTGTTATAAGACGGTATCATTCCTCCTTCGCTCGCCACAACATTCCGCATTTGCAATTCGCACAGGCTAATCTGGGATGAAAATTTACGCACAAGCATTTTGTCCAGTTTTTTTCTCAGAACACGCCACCATTGACTACAGATGTGTATAACTTTTTTCCCGTTTCAATGATTGTACAATGTATTCATTTCGTCACATATGTATTATACAATCCATTTACAAAGACATATACATGCATATACTTATTCTACCATATGTACAGTGTTTTAACTGCGGTATAACTATCAATTGACACACTGATTTACTTAATACTTCCTTCTACCTTTTTATCAGTCTGATGTGTATGACTTTCATTTCATTGCGAAACAACGTATCAATGTCTGACCATTCTGAACTCGCATAACTTCGCCCTTAGGCCAAAAAAAAAAATAGGTCCGTTTCCGGTCGCCCGACCGTGTCTCCAGAATCGGCGCCGACCCTCAACTTTTTATTGGGGTCGCCAAAAAAAAATAAAAAAATTGTTCATTTTCGTTTATTTCGGTTCATTTCTCCATTCTAGTACCCGAAAGACAAAAAAAAAANGACTACAGATGTGTATAACTTTTTTCCCGTTTCAATGATTGTATTCATTTCGTCACATATGTATTATACAATCCATTTACAAAGACATATACATGCATATACTTATTTTACCATATGTACAGTGTTTTAACTGCGGTATAACTATCAATTGACAAACTGATTTACTATATACTTCCTTCTACCTGTTTATCAGTCTGATGTGTATGACTTTCATTTCACTACGAAACAACGTATCAATGTCTGACCATTCTGAACTCGCATAACTTCGCCCTTATCAAGCACAATACAAGGAGTAAAAGGACACGTTGATGTGTGTCACGAGGCTCCATTTCCACCCAACGTTATCGTGAATTTTTCCACACCGGTACTTATTGGACTCTCAGTTGTTCTAACCATTTGAACTAATTTTGACAAATAATTTCTGGGCAAAACATTAGCGTACCTTTCCCACGAGAACTGAAAGACAAACCGCTATACAATGACATTTAACAGATGCAGATTTTTGTACACGTCCTACGAGAGGGTTCAAACTGTAAGTATCCTTAATAATACATATGAGTCGCGCTCTGAGAAAAGGGTATTTAATGCATGTGCGTCAACTATCGTCCCAGTTTAGCATGTGCAGTCCGCACAGGCTAATCATGGACGACAAAAGCCGCCTAAACTGTATTTTCGTCAAGGAGAGTTTAAACGAAAAATACAATAAAAGCGTAAAGTGTCGTCCCTGATTAGCCCGTGAGGACTGCACAGATTAATCTGGGACTACTCTTTAAGCACATGCATTAAACACCCTTTTCACAGAGCGAGGTTAATACACCCACATCACTTAACCTCAATCTGACCCTGACATTGACCTACGTGTGGACTTAGACACATTTATAAGGTCAAAATTCTTTGTTCAATAAATTCGACCGTTCTGCTTACTAAAAAGCTTTGATACTGCTCTCCAATTCTCAGCACACTCACCTCACATGACCTCATTTTGACCTTGACATTGACCTAGCTTTGGACTAAGACGTATTGAAATGGACCAATGAATCAATACTGACAATACTGACATCGGTTGCATATGCGTTTATTTATTGTTTTCGTATTAAGCTATGTACTTTCCTCGTATGATTTTACATCCCGCAATTGCATTCTTCATACACTATATAACAATTATACATTATTTTCAATCATTCATTACTGCAAAAACGCAGATCAAAATAAGTCATTTATTTTATAATTATCTTAAGAGTGTCAATATTCGAAAACCCGAACCTTTAAAAATAACCCAATCTTGTTTTCCGCCCGATAAAGAAAACTTTACTGGGGGCGCCGTTAATCAAATTCAATTAAAAAATATGGACATTTATTACCCAACCTGTCATAAATATTAAACAATTAGCCCGTCTGATGTGATTTTAACGAGAATAATGGCGATTCATTAGCCGGACTCGGAAACAATTGTAAACCTGACTACTCGTGACATTTACCCGCGGCGTTGTTTTTGACACATTTTTGTCTTCACAATTGAATCGGACGGTTGAATATTTCGAATATTGCTGGCGTGCGCAATATACGGAAATTGCGCAACGAGTGCTTTATCGATTATTTTTTTACAGAAAAGCCCTAAAGGGTCGCTGTGCCGAAACATATCGTCTGCATCGGCAACAAATGCGAGCATTTCTCACAAAACCTTTCACGAATCATAAATGAAAGTCTCGTTGGTAACAGATTGTGCTGCGCTTTCGTTATTGTAGTAAGTTCGCTGGAACTCCATCGTATCGAGAAAAGAATTAACTAGTAGCGATCTTGCTGGTGTTATACGGCGGTCTTTTACTGGAATATCGGACTTTTTAGCTCGTGTTTAACGCTGTCAGTCAGTGTTTGATCAAACGAAAAAGCGGACTAAGTCGGACGTATTTAATCAGCACTGTATCACAGTAACAATAAGATATCGTTGGCTACTTGAACGGTATTTGTTCAAATCGGTAATTGTTTAAGATACGCGTGTATCTTATTACCTGGGGTTAGTGAACGCGTTAAAAGTGATCGAGTGACTTGCGGATTATATTTCACTGGCTGCTACTTACTGTATATGGTGGATATATATCATGAATGTTTGAAAAAAAATATTACGAGGAAAATTTTTAACAATACGAAAGGAGGAAAATTTTAACAAAACAAAAGTGCAGTAAAATTAAAACAATACACTAAATAACACCAACAGAAGGTCAGATTTCGGAAACAAAGTATAACCGCAATAATTGAGAGGATAATTAATACCAAATAGATAAATAAGTCATAAGTAAACTAAATAAATAAATAAAATGGAGAAGATCGCATTCCTAGTACTCGGAGCAGCATTAGTGGCGGTGTGCCATGGGTGCACGATTGATCTACCATGGTACGCGCGTAGTAACGAAGAGGATCAAACCCGCGTCCACTTCTCGGAGTTCGTGGTGTTCGGGTCCATACAGAAGAACGCGAGCGAGGCGCTAATGTACAAGGACGTGAAGGGAATCTTCACCGTGGAGTTCGAGACCCTGTGCTCCTACAAGGGCGGCATCGTCGCGCCCAAGATCCTCATCACCGGCATGGGTAAGTCAGTCTGCATTGTTTTGGTAAAAACTGGCATAATGACATGTGCGTAAAGTGTCGTCCCAGATTAGCATGAGCAGTCCGCACAGGCTAAACAGGGACGGCACTTTTCGCCTAGACTGGATTTTCGTTTAGAAGAGACTTTTTTTGGCCAAAAAATCCATAAAAGCGGAAGGTGTCGTCCCAGATTAGCGTGTGCGGACTGCACAGGCTAATCTGGGACGACACTTTACGCACATTCAGTATTCTCAGAACGAGGCTCAATTACTTACATTTGTAAATTAACATTTTTACCACAGTTACCCATATTTGTCTGTTATTTTCTTAAAATGACCTAAGTTGTGGGTCTCTAACGTAAATGTAATGGGCTAATTACAGTTCGTGGGATTTTAGCTAATTTATATCCCTGTCGGAGATTAGAAGTGTATAATGAATAATCGTATAAAACTGAATGTACTGTAGTTCGAGTCAGTAGTAAGCCGTCTTGAGTAGGGTATGTAACAAAAAAAACTTAAATGTATATGAGTAATATATCGAGCATTTGACTACGTCGATAAAGTATACGTCAAATGATACGCACCCAGAACTACATGTAGCGTATCGTTACAACCACAGCACACAACATGTAGTACTAGAACGTAAATAAAGGGATTGAATATGGCTATAGGCGACGGACAGAGGGATGACGCTTAGTACAAATACTTAGAAATTGGTGATTTTGAATTAGTTTAACGATATTAGGGCACACCTCAAACAATTTATTTCGGTAGTTTTAATAAGATCCGAATGAGTGAAATAGTGCATCTCCGCGTGTACAATCTTCATTGTCAGACATGCTATCTATGTTCATACTTCTGGTGGAAGGCCTTTTTGCGCTATCAGTAAATGTCAGGTTCATACATGACTGTTTCCATATCTCGGTTCACATTATAGATAATTTGAGCTAAACACGGAAGTCCCCATTTAGTCACTATTTTGTTTCCCTGTAACAAAGGAAATTCTAATAAAACTATAAGATAATTTGATGAAAATATTTCATTTTCACTCGAAAGTACCAATTGAGATCGCTATTGTTTTAAATCATTATTCTAAATGGAAGTGTCATAAAATTGTCAACATATTTCCTTCTCAAAAACTGTATTTAGTTTAAAACGAAAGTACTTCCTTTTTGAAACGTCTTTAATTACCGATTTACCTGTGACGAAACTTAGTTTTTATAGACAACTATAATTAACGATCAATTTTAACGTGAATACTATTGCAGGGTATATCATGGGACAAAAATCAAAACAGCTAAATAGGTTAACAGTTTACTAAACAAAATCATTTTTGAACTTAATTAAAAACCTAATGATTTAAATTATATTACGGAAAGTAAAATGAAAGACACACGCACGTTTGATTGTACATCAATTAATTTATACTTTATGTATTGTACAAACACATGTTGTCATTAAAACCGTTATTAACCCATAATTAGCCTGTATTCGCATTCACACGGCTGTTAAACACTAAATTACCCCCATAATGGCATACATTACTATTGTTGGTCGCAATCGACTAACAATCTTCAAATCAAACTGTGAGTGATCGATATCTACCGGTAACATACTTTGTTAGTCTCGGTATCAACGTATAGTATCGTATCCGCCGTGATAGGATCGAAAAACTGTTAATCAGGCCAAAATACCAAACAAACCAACTTGACATCTGTACGGTCGATTGAACGGCCATATAAGCGACATGACAGTACCAATGTTGACAGGTGCCAAAACTGTCAAATCCATCTTTTTAGTGGTGACGTCTGCCTTTATTGTCAATACCAACAGACAGTGCATATGATATGTCTCGTTAGCCGCAATCTGAACAACAATCAGCTACAGTTTCCACGTTGAGGAGGGTTCAAATCTCCGGAACCGACTTTCCATCGTTTCCGATGAAATTCCCAGAATATATGAGCTTCCCAGGGGTCCGATTAAGATTCAACATGCATTCTCGGTTTTGAATGAATTTGCAGATAAGCAGGAAGTTAAACATGTTAAACGCGAATGTTTACGGCGGGCTATTTAAAAGCTCATTTAATGTAACTCAATGAAAAACTGATAAAAAACCTCGATGTGCATGCATTAAATGAGTTTAATGATAACGCTACTCATAAATTGCAACCGTTACATACAGCAAACTTAAATTTACCAAATTATATAAATTAATCATTTACTTAATTATTTCTAACATAAAAATCGACCCATTTCCTAATTATCTGATGCCTTGTTTCGAAGGACAAAACTATTTTCGACAAACAAGGAAGCTAAACATAGCTCTTCGTTAAATAAAGAGTTTATTATTCGTCGCCAAAGGCGCTAATTTCCTCAGCCGCCGCGGCAGCTGTATTCATGCCAGACCAACACCAGGCGACCGATGTCGTAATCGTCTGCCACATGGAGCTAAACGTGTTGACAGAATTATGCAAAACAGGAACATGCGACAAGCGGGGTATGATCGATTTCACCTCGGGTTTTTCGCTTCTAATGACTGTCTGTTATCGATTCGACTAAATCTAAATTGGCTAATTGTTGCTGCAAGTCACGATCGAATTCGTGAAATTAAAACACTGGTGACGTCATCGCCGCCGTCAGCATTCACAAGTAAACATAACTGTTGCGTCAATTAGTGATAATGGACTTCTTTAGGGGTCACTAGACTTAACGTATTTATATATGTCTAAATTAAAAAAGTTTGCTTTTATGCGTATTACTTTTTGTGGGACTCAATATGGCGGAAGAAGTGCCATCAAAAAAAAATTGCACACTTTTTCCATACCATAAACTATTAGCTACTTTCACTGGAATGACTTCGGGGTCTCGTATTTTCTAAGAATTTATCATTTTGTGAAATTCAATACAGAAAAATTGTTATGGTTTTGCTTCGAATGCTTCATATTAGTATGTCTGCAGGGATAGTTTCACGACTGTCTGCATTGTGAAGAAAACCCCCGAATAGAACAACCATCAACTAAGTCAGACAGAAATGTGTGGAACTTACTTTATTTAGCTGTTCGTGATTTATAGCGTTTTTCGCGAGCTAGTGAGGTTTCATTGAGATCAAATATCAAGGCAATACATTTCGTGTCTTCGCTAGTCCATGAAACATTCATTTTGTTATTTTGTTTAACTGCGAATGGCCCATGGAAACGATTCCTTCATTAAATACGAGACGGATGCGTTGTAATATGTGTGAAATTAAAGAAAAGAAGTAGGGTACAAGTATTGTGGGAGGGAATGTGGAGAGATGGATGGAAACGGCTTCATTTTTATTGTTCCACGTGGAATGCACGTGCTAGAACGAGAAAGTTCTATACACTACGCGTTACCTGGGCGACCATATGTTACATACATCAAACATGGCGTCTTGTTACAACTTACAGCAGCGCATTATGCTAAATGGGATGCACCAGTATTATAATGGATGCATCCGACGAAACCAAAACAGGTAATCTATCTTAATCGAGACAGAACTGAATAGCTGGGAACATAGTACAAGCCGGAACGCTATAGTTAGTTTGAAATATGTTTAATTAAAAGTTCACATTTCTCTTTAGAGATTTGTCACAAAAATTAAATACAGCAGACACACAAGCTTGATGTAACCTCATTTTCGGCTTCGTACGTAACTCTTAAAACGAGTAAATGAGCCTCGCTCTGTGAAAAGGGGGTTAAATGCATGTGCGTTAAGTGTCGTCCCAGATTAGCCTGTGCAGTCCGCACAGGCTTATCACCTCAACGGGATTTTTCGCTCAGAGGAGACGTCTTTGAAACAAAAAATATCGTGCAAGCGGAAAGTGTCGACCCTTATAAGCCGGTGTGGACTGCACAGGCTAATCTGGGACGACACTTTACGCATATGCGTTAAATTCCCTTTTCACATAGCGAGGCTCAAATGAAAATGCAATACAAGGTTTGTTGGGATGTTTTGCTGTTATTCTGATGATGTGTCATGAGGTGTCAAGGTCACAAACGTTATATGTGCTGTACGTGATATTTTTGCTGGTAAGGGTGAGGGAACTTGAACTTATAGTACACTTGCAAAACATTTAGCGCGTACCGGTTAGCATTTTTTGTTTTGAAATCATTGAAATGTTTTGAAGACTCAGTGTTTTAACATACTATGGCATCTGTATCTCGAAACTTGCCCTTTTAGAAGACTAAGTACTGACATTTCTATATCTCACTACCACACTTGGAATATAATAATAAGATACGAGTGAAACTTGCCTTTTGTATTTATTTGTTCACGCTACTGGCCTTAGAAAGGTTTAGGCTATATCTAAGACTAAAGCTTTTCAACTGACGAGACCCCACTGCACTCGTTTGACTCCTACTGACTGTAATGCTATCTCTCGTTTCCGATTTTACCCGTCATACGGATGGGTAGCAACGAAGCTGAATACTCACTTTCCATGTAAACGCTAATCGAATAGCGGGAGGTACCGGTGCATTTTTGAGCGTTTTGACTGTTCTAGAAACTTCACATAAAATAGGCTTTCGGAAACACCGCAAAAGTTGTTCCGTTGGCTTCAGTAATGAATAAGAGGAGATTCAGAAACAAATCGCTAGCCTACATTATAAGATGTACTAGCAAAATAACAATCTATTTGCCTGTGGTAGCTACTTAGTTGGTACTAGCCTGATTTTTTTTGTGTAACATGCACCAAACGTAAACGTACCCGGTAGGTAGGTGTATACTTGATTAGAATTTAGATTAGAAGTGATCCCGTAAAACTAATTGTCACATACTCCATCTTCAAATTCGAGCGAATAAATAACGATCTATTTTCCTGTGGTAGCTACTTTTAATAGTTGGTACTAGCCTGAACAATTTTGTGTAACATGCACCAAACGTAAACGTAAGTAGGTGTACAATTTATAAGAATTTTGATTAGAAGTGATCCCGTAAAAATAATTGTAACCTACTCCATCTTCAAACTCGAGCGAATCGTGACAGTGGGTCGTTAGCATTCGGTACCCCTCGCAGATTATCCGATGTTTGACGGAAAGGGCCGAGAATGTGCGATTGTACTTATCCGATGTTTGACGGAAAGGGCCGAGAATGTGCGATTGTGGTCGTTAGCTGAAACTTGACCGCGTCACAAAATGTCTCATGGCATGCTAACTACCTCAATACTCATTTGACCGCCCTCTGTCAATGTAATTAATGTACCCGGTTCGGGAATGTGGCCTTTTAACGGACAGAAACACACGGTTCATTATGTGTCGCCGTCGAAAAAAGGTAATTGCAAATGTTATTTCGTCATTATATGGACCCCCTCACAGGGCAGCAGATGATTTACATTGTAAACGATATTAACACTTCATGTAAATACCAGTTGGTCATTTGCTTTCGGTAGTTGGCGAAAGTTGACCCCTCGCATTGGCAAATTAAACTTAATTTATACCGATTATTGTTGGATCAGTAAAACGCTGGTATGTAAGCCTTAAGCAACTCAACCTCGGTCTATTCTTGTCACAATTCAGCCTTGCGAGGGCTACTTAAAGTTTCCATAAAATTTAATTTATATACTATCTCATGGGACTTCCGTACATTAAAAAACATAGCATGCCATTTAATTTGTGTAATAATTAATTATTACACAGTGAAAATACACGTTGCAACGTGGACAAAAATCAGACATTGATATACAATAATTGCAAGTTACAATTTATTCAAGTCTGACCTCTCAAGGTGTCATCAATTTGCCACGTGTGACTTCGAAATAAGAATTCTGTCGGCAAGTAAATACAGTACGTGAATTGAAAGTTGACGAACAGTCAATGTAACCACATTCCATCAAAAAATGACAACAAATAAACCAAATGCTGGTAGCATATATAAGATAGATTCATTATGCAAATATTTACCATACGTAACGAAATAGTTTCTAACCACCTTCTAGTCAGGGCAGTTAAACAAACCCTTTGTAAAATCTGCCATGTGTCAACATAGCAGGCAAACAATAGACGCAATGCTACTGTAACCATATATAAACAGTGTGAACAAGCCGGTCCAAAAACTTGACCGTAAGATATTAAACTTCCGCAAGGGTCATTGTATTGTTAGATCACAACATTATTTGCATGGTCGCTTTGTATTTACGCTTTCTAATGTCTGGAAAGAGGAACGAGACACCTTTAAGGCTAGTATTCCATCTATCCGCATCCGTATCCACATCCGTATCCGCATCCGTATCCGCAAAATCATAATACGGTCGCTATATTCCATTTATCCTCATACGTCAAACGTATCTCTCTATTTTGGCCTCTGGTTTAATGTACTTGAGAAATTAAACGAACAAGAACAATATGTCACTTTAATTTTTCACAAATCCTGATTTGAAAACAATCAAACTTCCCGTATTCTGGACAAACTAACATTTTCATTTGCAAAATCGAAATCTCATTATTCTTTTCAGAAACAGATTATTTAAAATATTTGAAGTGAAAATAGAGTCCTGATATGCAGTACTGAGTTGGTTGTATAATTCAGGTTAATTATTCACGAATAAAATTAGTTTTTCAGTCGATTGTTGAGATGACAGCTTTCCCTCATCATAGTGCTAAACGCCGTCCGTATCTTGTCCGCATCCGCATAAGAACGCTTACATGAGCGTTCTTTTGCGGACGCCTATTGCGCGTGCGGATATGCGGATGCGCATGCGGATAAATGGAATAAGCGCAGTGCAATTCAACTTGTTCTATTTGTTTTGCGGATGCGGATATGCGGATGCGGATACGGACAGATGGAATACTAGCCTTACATGACGCAAATTACGACAATGACACTATGTTCCGTTGCAGTAGTTAACACTTATACAATAATTTCCGTCGAATAAAAACTGCATATCATTTTATGTGAATGTGGCGTTTTTCAAAGATACTTTAATTTGTACGAATAAGAGACATTGCAACATGAACATTAACTGTTCAATTGTGTTGTTCTTCTTTTATTAAATATGTTAAATATTAAGAATTAAACAGCGAAACCTAGTCTCATAACTTTTCCTAAGTATACGTGCTTTAAAGAAGAAAACAGCCATTGGACCTTTAAAACGCTATAGTTAATCGTCTTAAAATCTTAATTAGAAATCGAGTCAACGCAAATCATATGTTAAACACAGATAACACTCATTTAAGGCCCGCTCAATGATACATGTCGATGCCAGATGGCCGAACGGTAGCCGCAGAACAAATGTTAATCGTTTTTTCGCTTCAATAATGCCCAGTTACCGCTTGATAAACGTGACAAATGTGGCATCCCCCGCTAAAAACGCCTTGTTAGACTGCCTTAAAGCATCATTAGCGGCCGCACGTCACAGTGAGCGACCCAGTTCCTCGAGAAAATCGTGTAAGATTTATCATTAGATACGATACAAAGGCGGTAGATATATCTGATCGATACAAAATTGAGGGGGGGGGGGGACTTTTTCTAACATGTATTTTATGCCAGTCATTGTTCTTCCGTTTGATCGTAATACTGTATGAATTCGGCCCTTGTCACATAACACTGTAGTATATACACATAGAAATTACCAGGGGAAACATTATTTGATTACTCAATCATTGTTTCGGTAAGCTGTATTATTTCTATCGTTACATTTATGTCGTTATCACCGATATCACAATAACTGGTGAAACTTTCTCTGTTGTGTACTCATTTGTGTCGTGTTCTGAGAAAACTGGGCATAATGCTTGTGCGTAAATTGTCATCCCAGATTAGCCTGTGCAGTCCAGTGGAATTTTTCGTTTAAATGATGTCTC
Source organism: Dreissena rostriformis (assembly GCA_007657795.1). Taxonomy (NCBI): domain Eukaryota; kingdom Metazoa; phylum Mollusca; class Bivalvia; order Myida; family Dreissenidae; genus Dreissena; species Dreissena rostriformis. The sequence continues at coordinate 109,155 of VMBQ01002969.1, forward strand.
TTCTTAGCGAAAATCCAGTTGAGGCGGAAAGTGTCGTCCCTGATTAGCCTGTGCGGACTGCACAAGCTAATCTGGGACGACACTTTAGGCACATGCATTATGCCCAGTTTTCTCAGAACACGACACATTTATATACCGTCGATCATGGTTCTTGTCGAGATTACAGACATTAACCTATTTGTTCTCAATGACGAGAGCCTTTCGTCTTGTAACTGAAACAATGCCTGGAATTTGGTCTTTATAAATGCTGACGGCATGTGTGAAATTTGAAAGAATTGTCAAGAATATAAATAATAAGTATTGTGGTTTAAAAGCAATGCGTGGAATTCGGTCTTTCTAATGTTGACGGCATGTTTGAAATTGGAAAGAATTGTAAAGAATATAAATTATAATTATCGTGGTTTAAAAGCGTCTTTGATTTTTTTTAGTGTACTTTGTTACACGTTTTTATATTTTATTCGCATGGGCATCACAAACCTAGAACAGCGATTTGTAAAGTCAAGCGTTACTGGCCATAGAAAATTGAAAACGCAACTCGCCGAGTACCAACGTGATAAATGAACGTAGGCTGACCCCAGAGTTCTAATAATTAATGAGCTATTGTTCCAGGAATGACCGGAATACCTAAGACAACGACTTCTTGATATTCCTCCCTCGGTTATTGCAACACGACAAATCCATCACACGTGGACAAACCACGCTCTAATCATGCATGCACATTGTTGGGCCTTAACAGTTCAGGTCCCTGAGGAAATCATGAAAATTGCTTGAGGTTGAAATCGTATACTATACTAATATAATATGTTTGGCCAGTATTAACATAACTAAATATTACCGTACCGTTATGCCCACTAAGTATTCTGTTCGTTGATGAAATGAGCCTCGCTCTGTGAAAGGGGGGGGGGGGTAATGCATGTGCGTATTTAAAGTGTCGTCCCAGACATTCTTATCAGAAACGACACTTTTCGCCTAAACCGGATTGTCGTCAAGAAGAATCTTCTTTAAAACAAAAAATACAATAAAAGTGGAAAGTGTCAATTCAAATTTCTAAAAGACTAATTCTGTTAAACAGTAGTACTAACCATCACATGAGTTCACTTCAACATGCGAACGGGTAAATTACTGAAACACCAAATGCCGTATATATGACTGGTTCTTCTTAAAACGAAAGCCTAAAGTATATTGATAAAGGGACTGCAATTTTGTTATTCAAAATTTTAATGACACGTAATGCCGATCAATAAACTTCGAAAATATACCAAATGTATAAATCAACAGGATTTTAGAACGCTTGGTGGTCGCAACCACGTATTTTAGGCCGAGCAGTACAAGATTTAGACCTTCTACCGATAGTTATTCTTAAATTTTACCAAAACGATTGTTAATGCTAGGAGAATAGGAATGTGCCCGGACAGCAACAATTGAGTAGGGGATATTTGAACTAAATGCAATTTTCATGTGTATTTAATATCAGTTTTTAAATCCAACATAATACTGGGCTACATGAGTTATTGGGCAATATTATACATACATTTCAACCGGCCCTTTTGGAACTGGTGGTTCGCAATTGCTATTCGCCCGAACACAGTATCCGAAGTACTATGAAAATTGCCGATACCGGCCGCTTGTTAGCTGGAAGCAATAAAATATCCATAATGGAGAAACCGCGCTGCAGTAATGTAAACTATGTTCATAAATAAGTCAAATGTGACCTCAACAAACAAGCCAACACAATATTGCTTCATAAAACACCAAGTTTTCCCTGATAGGGTTTGTTAGAAGAGGAAATCGTTCGGCCATAAACATGGGTAGATAGCGTAAAGAGGAATGCCGTCGTTGGTCTGAAATAAGCAGGGACCGGTCTACAACTGACAGATTTATATATGGTCCGTTACAATTGTTCTGATATCGAACACTTCGTACAGTGTTCATGCTACTCGGCAGTCATTTATGCACATATATTCAAATTGGCACAGACCAAAAAAAATGGGAACACTAGAGAAAACCAATATAAAAAGAAAGAACAGACATGTTCACTCCATTGGTACATATAGATGTAGTTCTCATTTTCATTGCACAATACTCATGTCAGAATAATATTGGTTTTATCGTTTCTATCCGTCAATTTACACCTCTTTATCGTTCTGATGCGCGGGTACGTTTAAACAACTTGGACAAACGGCTTCGTTCAATGTTCAATTTTTCATGTTTAATGCCTACGCATCCCTTACTCCAAATCTGTGTTGAAGGACATGTTCCCAGATTGTCAAAATGACAATGTTCTAAACGTCACATATAAAAAAAGAACAGAAAGGCGTAGATCGGAGAGGGAAATAACACTATTAACGTAGACTCATACTGAAAATACAATTTCGTTTATGAGTAATCATCATTGGAAATTCATAACATTATACAGCATTACAAACGCAAAATGATCGAATCCTTTTTTGGAATGTTTCTTTTGTTATCCTTATATTTTGCGTAAGTACGTGGATTGCTTATATAAAGTATAAAATGCGATGAGAAGTGTATACGCCCGGACGGCCGAGTGATTTATAAGATCGTTTTATAATCCAAAGGTCATTGATCCGAGCTCGGTCGAGTCAACATTTTTTCTTCTTTCTTAAATAATATTATTGTGTTATACTGGAGCTATCTAGTTTCGATGTTTACATCTATGAAATTAAAGCATTTAATGACGAACTTGCCAAAATCTTTGAACAAGGCCTTTAGAGTAAAACGATGACCATGTTTGTATAATGCGTGAGCGTACTATACATTGTACAGGTACTAATAAGGCAACATCATATTCCCAAAAAGCATCGCGTTGTAGCGAAAACAACCATGCAAGTTGACATTGATCATACTGTATGTAACATTAATATGTCAGCTTAATTCATACGGATGCTCAACTGGTTGTGGCAGTTGCTTCGATTGACCAACTTTTATTACTATGCAATATGGCGGTTTATAACCAAAGTATTGCGTTGTTCGAAGAAATACGATGGAACAATATTGTGCACGGCTTTAGCACTGCATTCATGGTAATCATAGGCTTGGCTGTCACATGCTGGTCCCTTTGATGTAATGGGGCGATTTGCATTATGTCAGCACATAAAAATTAGGAAAAATATGACTCTCTTTGATGTGATGCCATTCATACCATGTGCAATTGTGCATATTGCATCAAACTTCTAAGCGACTACATTAATTGCAGTAAATAAATAAATTTTGTAAGGATACAGAAAGAACGTCGGCTTATATTCGTAAACTAGAACCTTTGTGGATAAAAACTTAAAATTCTGCGTTAAGCTGACACAAGTATATAACATCTTTTTTTCTGAACAAAAATACTGCTGATTTCATATTTCATATGCAGTTCAGAAGAAGGGAGACGCGGCGAACCACATATCACAATTGCATTTTACACTTCAATATCTTCAACACACGAGTCTCGTTTCTAATGCTACGTTCTGAAAACAACTAGGACGATCAATATGATGATCAAACTTGTGCTGCATTTTGTTTAACGTGTTTCTTTCTGACGATACAGCATCGGTCCAATATTACTCAAATGTAACCTATTTTGTAAGACTAAGATTAATACCAACTGTTAACGTTACTTTTAACGAATGCTTCCACCTCTTTGACTGAAAATCATATTCCGTATTCGCATTTTTGAGCAAAGCAGTCCTACAAAGCATTTGCACCCGCATTATTTAGCAAAGCAGTCCTACAAAGCATTTGCTAGACTAATTTTTTGTTTATAATAGCGAATGTCATAATAGCGTTCATATAATGAATGGTGTTTCAGCAATTTCATATTGTATGGGCGTCAACGTGGCAGCAAAGGTCATATCAGGGAATGCGTCATACAACAACAGCAGTAATTGGGCTTATCTTGCATTATCTGGCGAGATAATTGACAAAAATATCAATAATTCCATCGTTAGGATAGTCTTCATATGATATGTTTCAGGGGTTTCGCAGCCGATCGCCACTGTCGCAAATGGAGACAACTTTTTAAAAGTGGCGACAAATGTTTCAAAGTGGCGAATTTCATTACTGACACCTTCATTGTAGACTGTGCTAATATGTACCACACGAAATCTCGTTTCGTACATTACTGGAACATATTAAGTGATCAGATTGCGTACAAACAACCCACTGTTCAAGTTTATGTACACGAATGCTTCCACCTCTGTGATTGAAATTCCTAATCCGCACCCGCTTTTTCAAGCAAAGCAGTCCTACAAAGCATTTGCACCCGCATGTTTAAGCAAAGCAGTCATTCAAAGCATTTGCTAGACTATTTGTTTGTTTGAAATAGCGAATGTCATAGCGTTCACATAATAAATGGTGGTTCAAATATTCCATGCTGTATGGGCGTTAACGTGGCATGAAAGGTCATATCAGGGAATGCGTCATACAACAACAGCAGTAATTGGGCTTATCTAGCATTATCTGGCGAGATAATTGACAAAAAATACCAACTACTCCATCATCTCAATAGTCTTTATATGATAATTATGATAGCATAATGATGGGATACTTTGATAGAGGTACCTTTGTTTAAAATTAAGTTCCACCCAGCAAATGTCAGAACTGTTATTGGTTCCACCCTTCATGTTTTTTCTGTTATATAATTTTTGACATTTTTTGTTGTTATAATTAGGACGGGTTGAGGTTCTCACCAAAATCAGAGAAACGAGAAATACATGTATGGAAAAACTCCACTCTATATAATATAACAATTAACAATATTTACGTGTAATATATAAATTTTTTGAGCGTTTTCATTGACTATTGTGTTTTTTTAATGACCAATCACGTAACAGTATTTTGCTTAAATGACGTCACGAAATGTAAATGACTTTCCAGTTTTATCATGACGTTTAGGTAAATATTAATTTTCTTTGCTAATTAAAAAGCATGTGATTAAAAAATCTTACACTCGTTGTCATTTTATACCATGATTTATTAAGATCATCCAGGAAACTTGTTAGTTAGCTCGCAAACATGCTCGTTTACTATTAGAATTCCTGAAATCGTTAACACTCGGGTGTACAGTTAGGGCTTGGATGGCATCTTAAATACATTTATTTGCGCAGGTGGTGTAACATCGGCACTAACGACTTAAGCATGTGAATTTTTGTTTTCAATTTGAACTTGTAGCCAAGATTTTGTATACGTATTTGAAAACACACCAGAAAACGAAATATCTAGGGGTGTGCATGAGAAGCTATTGTTCCTGATTCAAGCTTCCCTTGAAATGTCTTAACACATCTGTGATCATTTGGTGATGTGTGAGCGTAATTCAACAACTTTTTAAACTCATTTTTCAGACCTTGAACGTTTTACTTTGAAATTTAAGCCAGATGTTACATAATACAACATGTGTTGATTTTCTCTGCATATGAAAGTGCAGCAGACTGCACATCGATCAGGCAACTTTGATGAAGTTTTGAGGAACCATGTGTTTTTCTGCAAGCGAAACTTTACATTTAATCATTGTTTGCAACATATGTTGTCATGTGCACAGAATCTTTAAATGAAATAGCAACTGCATGACGCTGTTGGTCAACTATTGATGAATGGTCCCTTTTTATATGCTGGAAGCATAATGCGTTATTGACATCAGGAAATTAATATTTTCTTCAAAAGCTAATATATTACCTGAAGCTAATTCAAACAAACAATGCCGACAGTATTCATAAAAAATATAATTAATCAGTGGCATGAGTTTCTATGTTCATAATCTGAATCAAAATGAATAAAAATATATCTTATCTTACTTGTAATATTAATAATATTTATAAAAAAAAACTGTCATCAAAATAAAATTGTTTAAGCTCCTACGTCCTTAAGATAAATAAACTTATTTTGAACTTTTATTTGTATCTTTTGTCCTGTTTTGTATAGGCAATTGATAATTTGCCTTAACCTAAGGACTCGCGATGCTAGCAAGATTTTCTCCCCTGATAATGTTTCCGGAGTTCAAATATTCCTACATTTAAACTCAAGCTGCATCGGACACTGACAACGATATTGTCACATGGTCATTCAGCTTTTGCAGTGAAACTTTTACCAGCGAACCTGAAACAGCTGACAGAATGCATTTACTAGTAACTGCAATCCCCTGTTTGAAACAAGACAGACAACATGGGGCAATTTGAGTGGTTCAGATGTTATCTTTTGACATGTTAATAGCCCCCTCTAATTGGGTCTGACCACTGCGAACACAATTCTACATGTCCTTGTGGCCATTATGATTAGAAGACGGCATGTTTTCTATCACAGTATTGCCAAGGTTCATGCCTTTTGACAATAATTGGCTACGGCGGACAATGGAAATTCGCTCTGTTTACATACCAATAATCTTTAGTTAACACCCTGTCTGTGTTTCCATTACACATGTACAGCAATTATCACTTAAAAGCAGACATACAGATACATGTATATTGACGAAGTGTTGACCATGCAGCTGTTATATCAGATCTATAAACATGAAACAACGTTAATAGTTTCAATATAAACCATTGGTACGTCCACACATTTGAGAAAGTATTACTTTTTTACGGAACTTTCCGTGTAACTACGACTCTGATATTTTAACTCCCGTGAAAATGTAGAACCAATTACCTCGTCTGTGGCATAACTCTCTGAACATTAGCTAACAACTACTTGTTACATTTGTTTGCCTAAACATCAAAACAAAACATATAATTATAACATATAACTGTTTGCCTTTATCATTCCGTAGTTGTGCAGACATTCAGTCTCCAGTCTTTGAACAAATTGCAACATTAAAAAAAAGTTAGATTGTCGTTAAATACAACGTTTTGGTATTTTCATCTTCAGTAAACGTTCCATCCTGATTGTTTTTACGCTTGCGTGGTCCTGTTTCGATTCCCGATGCAACCAATATGTATGCAATTGCATACTTACATATTCGATCATGACAGTACTTCTTTTTCATCACACAGTGGCTAAATGATGTTACGTTTTTTTTTGTCGAATGTTAACGTAACGACCTTTCATTGCATTCGTAAATTGTTATGTGAATGTCATTGTCCAGTGCGAAAATTAATATTGTGCCGTTCGACGAAGATGAAACAGAAAGCGATTCGAACGCCTGCGAATTAAAATCTGATGTGGTCCTTACAGTTTAAATTATTGCATCTGTTGAATATATTACGTTGTTGTAAAAGACACTGAAGAGTAATGTTCTGCCGTTCTGAATTCTGTATTTTTTTTCCAAATTTCATCTGTATATGAAATGTCAGGAAAGTTACTCTTAACTTATGCGGCGTTTATGTAAATTGCGCAATTTTCTCAAAAGTTCTCACCCCGATGGAATGCAGAAACATGCTATACATTTTTTGAATAATGTAAGGTGCACACTGTTGATTTTTCCATACGAAATAAAATATTTAGTATGTATAATTTTGCTATCACATCTAATCATCACTTTAGGTAGGGAAACTTCTTAGTTTAGTTTAATAAATATTACCTTATGCACAAACCAATTAATCGTACCAAAAACAAGCTCCACAAGCCAAGAAATTAATTATCATTTATAACTTTGCAGTCATCATAAAAAGTTGTATGACACCATAACATTATATGCACGTTTGGTAAGAAAACGTCGTATCGTATCAAAAGTACAAAGTATTCTCATTTACAGGAGGCTTCATAAACACATCACTATTGTTAGCAGTGTATGCTTATGGGTGAATACAAATAATGGGGACTTGAACTTTTGGTTGAACCCGTTTGAAGATTTCACAACTCTTTTGAGGTATGAATCTAGCAGTCACATACTAATTCCGTCATCTGTTAGTATCATTATGCAACAAACAGTCGACCACAATAATGTCATCAATAACGTCATTTCAGCTTATGTCAGCAGACCGCATTAGGGAAGTGGTTCTATTCGGAGCCCCGCCAAGTCCTCAGTGTACATTGTCTGGCAATGTTGTTGTTATTCCTCCAAACGCATAACATCTTTCTCCTGATTACATTTCCATTTCCACTGGTAATTATTCCCTGGAAAGCTCACTTGCTATTGTATTGCCTATGTCTCGGCATGGAGGCACGGTTAACGCCAGTTAAACTGTTTAGAAAATACATGTTTGTTACCACGGTCTGATCCATCGGAGACCTGCACGGAACAAGAATCAATCAAATCAATAGGGTTTATTTATTTGCCTGGTTTAAATGACCAGTTGGGAGGCATTGTGAATTCTTATAAAAATAAGAGGAATACCAATATAAACAAAGAGAAATTCAAATTGCATTAGCATTAGAACATTCTTATCATTGTAAATGTCAATTATTTGAGACAAGTGACAAATTGCCATACATTTAGACACAGGAAAAAACATTGGACACAGACAATACCAACGAATACAACTAGGATGACTTGGAACAGTCAATCAAATGCATACAATTGGGGGTTTAAACCGGTTTAAGGGTCTAAGTATTAAAAGAATGTTTTGAAAGGCTATCAAGAAAGAGAAGGGAATCCTGATATTTTTTATTGTGGATAACATTTTTAAAAAGTGATGTGTTTGTGTCCCCTTTTGAGCGATTTTGACCCATATATTTGACCTTTGACATGAAGTATGACCATGACCTTTCACCACTCAAAATGTGCAGCTCCGTGAGATACACATGCATGCCAAATATCAAGTTGCTATCTTAAATATTGCAAAAGTTATGGCCAATGTTAAAGTTTGTGTAAACAAACCAACAAACAAACCAACAAACAAACAGACAGGGCAAAAACAATATGTCCCCTCAGTATAGACTGGGGGACATAAAAAGTCCATAATTTATAACAACTTACCCCACACTTATAATTGCATGAGGGGTCTGCATAACATTCAGATGCTTTTAGAGTATATATGAAAATAACCACCGATAGTTTACATTAATTACTTCAACGATGGGATTAGATGGTTATTAATAGGTTATAAGTTAAGATTCAATGATATCAATTAGTTTTATCAAGTTAATTCCTAAGGGGAATGAGTATAATTGGGGGATTATCACATTTCATACTTTATTTCAAACATTAACATTCAAGATAACAGGAGTTCCCAGTAATTTCTTTTTATTTCTTCACGTAGGAATTTTATGCGACATAAAATTATGACGAAAACCTCTTTAAAATATGCATTTCATGTAATAAAAAAGGGATTATACTGATAGCAATCAGGCTATCACAGCCAGTCATCTGCCATATTTTCCATTTTTTTTACTCGAAAGAATGTGAGTAAAATTCTGAATGAAGGACGAAATTTCACAGCATGTCTGCAATGAAAAATGCGGGTTGTTTATTTCAAACAAACAAAAAGTTGTTTTTCATCTGCAATAAACATGTGCACTGTGAAAAGCTTTATTTTCTCTGCATTAAATATTTAATTTCGCATGCTGTTTTTTCATGGATACATGTAATTGATATCCAGGGATTAAACAAGCTTATTTTGTGTTCAATATAATTATGTATGTAGGCTGCAAAATACCAACTTTTAAATACTTTTGAACATGTATCATTCCATATCCCAAAAACAAAACTACTGAAATGGGTCCAGACGTCATGTTACATGTATGAAAATAAAAGGAGCTGGCAAAAGCGGCTCCATTCAAAAGCAGTCCCTTTCAAAAGCGGCCCCGTCTTAACCAGCACAAAAATACAAAACCGCCCCCACTTTTAGGAAAGCTCAGGCAATCATCTTACCGAAAAATATTGAGATCAGATGCATTCGCTGTTTGCAAAATAAAATCGATTTCATGTAAAAATTGCTTCCAATAACAATCAATATGCTTCACCAGATACATGTCCAATTGCTAAATTTACTTGTTGTTGTGTATTTTAAGTAATAAATGATAAACTGATAATATATGAATATGCAACATACTGTTTTTTTGGCTGGCTTTGCCTTCAGTCAACTTCATATAGTGCGGTTTTTATTTGAATTTTTGAGGCCAGTTTAGACCAGGGCAGGTTTTGACTTCTTATTGCCAAAATCAAAATTGTATGCGATGCTGCTAGCATTTTAGAGGGTGAAATAAATATGACAAGAGTGGTTCCTTCTTTTACAAATCTGTGTTATGTACGACAGATTAACGATGGTTATGGCAGTTACCTTAGGTTCTGTCAAGGTTTTGATAACAGGTGTAGGATAAATATTTTGGCACAAAACATAACGTGTATTGGCAAATAAAGTATTTTAAGTAGCAAATTTCGACAAGCATTTAATAAATTACAGAGCAGCGATAATGAGCGCCAGCCGGGTTCCTCTGGATTTCCTATTATTCTGCCTTTGTCATTGATAAGCACGGCTTTTGTTTTATAAACGACTTTCGGAGACGGCAATAAACAGTATGAAGTGTTCCTCTAATTACCACTGGCCTTTTATCTGGGGGCTGCAGATAAGCAAGAAACTCGGCTAGCACCTCTATGAATTATGGTCTGCAAATGATATAAAACTCCCAAGAACATCATTCCACTTGTTCTTGGACCACGCATCACAGGTAACACAATAGCACAATGTCCTTTGTATGTTGATCTGGTTGAATACTGAAGAAAAAGCGTGCCCGAAGGATTAATTTCTTTGAAGATGATGTATAATTTTAGATAAAAAATAACAGAGAGGTATTTAGTAATAAAAACAATGGTTTTGTTTTTATATAATCTATTCTCTAAATTGATGACACAAAGCAAAGATCTGATATTTTATTCTTATAGGATATCTTATTGGTATATGGTGTACACAAAGCATAAATTTGCATTGATGCATCAAAATTAACACAATTAACAATGTGTCTAAGGTTTTGGCTTTGATAGCACCTCTATGAATTATGGTCTGCAAATGATATAAAACTCCAAGAACATCATTCCACTTGTTCTAGGGCCATGCCCCACAGGTAAAACCATGTCTTTTGTATGTTGATCTAGTCGAATACTTACGAAAAACGTGCCTGAAGGATTAATTTCTTTGAAGATGATGTATAATTTAAGATACAAAATAACAGAGAGGTATTTAATAATGAAAATAATGACTTTGTTTTTTATATCATTCATTCTCCAAATTGATGGCACAAAGCAAAGATGTGATATTTATCTGGGATATGGCATATCTTTAGCATACCTTTGCATTGATGCATTAAAATTGGCACAATAAACAATACGTCTTAAGTTTTTTGGCTTTAATGCATTTTGTAATGTCAACATATCCCTTAATGCATTCAAATACATGTAATTATTATAAAGGTTATTTGGTTGGGTTACATTCACAGACATGTATATGTTAACTATTCCAGGTCGACCATAATTAATTTTTAGGTCAAACAGCTGTTAAGCAATTAATGTACTATCAGATACAGCAAACTTTTTATAACATTAAAGGGACTCGTTCAAAGATTTTTATATTTTGGAAAAAAATATCATTTAATTAATTTACTAACAAAACTGTAAAAGTTGGAATGGTTTAAAATTATAGTTAAAAGGATTAAAAAATAAAATAAAATGTGCCTACCCTGAAGATCAAACCCGGGATCTTTAGAAGCAAATGCTAACTCACTCCCACTACACCTTGCAGGCTTTTTAATCTGTTAAGTTATAAAAAAATCCTATGTTGGCAATTCACTTGTTTGCAATTCACTAAATTATCAATGAAAAGTATAACAAACGCTTTATAATTTTTCCGA
>VMBQ01002970.1:5883-116894 GCA_007657795.1 Dreissena rostriformis
GTAGTAGTAGTAGTAGTAGTAGTAGTAGTAGTAGTAGTAGTAGTAGTAGTAGTAGTAGTAGTAGTAGTAGTAGTAGTAGTAGTAGTAGTAGTAGTAGTAGTAGTAGTTGTTGTAATAGTAGTAGTAGTAGTAGTAGTAGTAGTAGTAAAAGTAGTAGTAGTAGTAGTAGTAGTAGTAGTAGTAGTAGTAGTAGTAGTAGTAGTAGTAGTAGTAGTAGTAGTTTTAGTAGTAGTAGTAGTAGTAGTAGTAGAAGTAGTAGTAGTAGTAGTAGTAGCGGTAGTAGTACTACACATATATTGAATGTGTTTTTGAAGACCACATTTTTAAAAAGAATTGTTATTTTCTTAATGTGATATCTTCGTGAAATAAAGTTATTATTATTATTATTATTAGTATTATTATTATTAGTAGTAGTAGTAGTAGTAGTAGCAGTAGAAGTAGTAGTAGTAGCAGTAGCAGTAGTAGCAGTAGTAGCAGTAGTAGCAGTAGTAGCAGTAGTAGTAGCAGTAGTAGCAGTAGTAGCAGTAGTAGCAGCAGTAGCAGTAGTAGCAGTAGTAGCAGCAGTAGCGGTAGTAGCAGCAGTAGTCACAAACGCCACTATTGTTTGTCTTTGTTAGAATAATGTAAAATTTCAATAATCACCAAGGCGTATTTGAACTCGAATAAGTGTAGAAGAAAATTTAGAAATTACTATAACAAATGTGCCCATGCTACAAAACCAGGTTTTCCGTATTATACCATTTACTTTAGTTAACAAAAGCAATTACAATCATAATGTGCAATAAAGCGCCAAACGAACACGATTTCAAGGCAAATCATTCATCCAAACTCAAATTATTGAGTGAAAACTATTTGACAATTTTTATTAAAAAAAAGACCTAGACCTTAACCCAACTAGCATTACACGCATTAATATTGTAGAAATGCTCGTAAGATAGATTCATACTAAATTTCACCATAATATCTTAATCCTAAATAAACATATTTATCAGAAACTGTTCTCTATTTGTAGTTACATAGAACTTGCTCCGACTTGCCCGCAAATGCTATCCTAGGTATTTATGTAAGTAGAACAATTTCAGCCCTATACCACAATCCAAAATGAAGTCATTAAGTATAAATAATATATTTGTTATAACGGTGACCTTGGCCTGTATCCAATCATTCCAAAATGCATTCCCACCGTAGGTCTCCATGCAACCTTGCCATATCTAAAGTGAAATCACGAGTAGTCAATAGAAACTAAACTATTGACGGGCAAAAGTAACCTTAACATAAAGTAAAAAAGAGAGTATTTTCTTCTTAATTATACCACATGATTATAGCCTTTGTCAATGGCACTATATAATGACCACAAAGACATACATTGGTAATCATTTGAATATCTTTATTAGATACAGTTTATAGAGAAATGTTGCACTCAAGCATACATTGTTTAAGTTCATAAAGGGACATAGTTGAGCTTAATTTCAGGTCAGAGTTACTTGTCTTGGTCAATTACTTTGCATGATGATACCAAATACATGTTTTACGTTTCAATTGAATTGCTGTAGTTGTTACAGAGATATGTACTTGTTACACTCAAACCTTTACCACAATTTCATATTTTATGCAAACCTTAACCTGACATTTCAAAGTACACAAGGGTGCATAATTCTGTAAAATGTTGGCCAGAGTTATACATCTTGGTCAGTGCATAATAATGTTGAAATGAGTATCCCATTTATAAATAATGGTTAGAAGTCTCTGAACACATTTAGAACATTTAAATGCAACATATGTAGTACATGTGGGCTTTTGAAGTTGTCGCATACAAACATTAACCTGAATGTACAAAAAGGGGCATACTTCTGCTAAATTGAGGGTAATAGTTTTGGAACTTATCAAGTGATCAAACACATATAAAGTAGTAAGATGCATTATACACAGATCTTGTACGCAAGGGTGAGTTGTATAGCTCTGACTTTTTGACGAATGGTCAAACTAAACAAACTGAACATTTTTCATATATAATAAATGGTTAATAAAAAGAAAGATAATTCATTAAGCAAATAAAAAGAACATTAACCGTATCAGAGCAAAAATATACAAAACACGACACACAAACCAAACAATTGTTAAAAAATAGTGCTGATATTATTTTGATAAATGCTGTCATGTGATTTCCCCATTAACTGGGTTCACGGTTGTCCAGATGGTGGTAAATATCGTGTTGGTGTTCGAGGTGTGTCTTTGGTGTCTTTGGTGACTTGCATGTCTGTCACTGCGTTAAGATGGACCTTTTCCATGTTTTTCTTCGAAATCCTATGACAAGTACAAACGTCAATATGAGCAACGCTAAGTATTTAAAAAAAAGTTTATAGAACGTAGAAAACAGTTCGTTTTTTAGTTCGCAGTCATATGAAGTACTTCATCAAGATTCCATTTTTCTTTAAAACTGAAAAAACACAATAATAAAATAATAATTGTTTAAATGTATGTTGTACTGTCCAACAAGCTGGGGAGAAATTAAGTATTCATAAAGTGATGCATTGTTTTTTATTTAGATCTAAATAGACATATCCCAAAACTAGGTAGATTCCTTTGCGTAATCACAAGTAGTGTCTCCAGTTCCATTTCGATTTTTATAGTATATACATATCAGACTTATACGGTCTGAAATTTTGTAATATTTCATTGTGTAACATACCATATATTTTCTATTTTCTACATTTTTATCATAAGTTTTGGTATTAAAATTTACATGCAATGTATTCTACGCCACGCACACTTAACACGTATATATATTACAAAAAGTAACCGGACGTGGATATTGAACTGTGGGTAATGACGAATTCGCCAAAAGGTGGTAAATTCCAAGTGAGACCATCTAGTGTGGGGAAGGCCTATAGTCAACTTGTTGAGCATGAATTTTTATTTTAAAGAAGAAAGATACATACAGTAGCTCCATGCTGACTTTTTGCACAAGAATTTCCAAGTCAGCCCCAGGCCGGAGGTATTTTCGGTTGTATTTATGGTACACGATGGAAAAAACGCCAATGTAGTCCAGAAAACCATCACCATCAAAATCTCCTAGCATGCCTGAAAAGAGACGTGTAATCCACCGGCATAATTTCATTATCACTGTGATGTAAGTATAATGTTTAATAACTCCAACCTGCAAGTTTTATGTTTATTTTGCTTCAAGTAATTTATTTGCATTATTATCACGTGTAGAATTTTAATACTTGCCAATCATTACCCATTCTGCTTGGGATCTTTCGAGGGTTCAGAATAAGATATGAGTTTAGCGTATTTACTGGCCACCACCTTAGTCATATCAAAACAAAGCACATTTCTACTAAAGTGTTTTGCTACAAAGAGCGTTGGTTAAACTTTGATTAGGTGCTTATCATGTTAAATGAACATGAGATACCCACATGCAATTTGAACATTGCATGAACCATACATGTCAATGAACACGCATACAATTAGTATCTTTACTGAATAGAATAATAGTGCAATAATTTGTATATATTTTTTCGATATACATGGAGTTTAACAAGAAAGACATCGCTCTCGACTTTTCTGATGAGATTCTTCACTTGAAAAACAACAAACAACCTGTATGTTCAGTAGACACAAACTATCAAAAGACATAAAGCATCTCATTTTCAAAATATCCCTCGAGACACATACACCATAATGTTGAGCGGAAACCATTTTCTGTATGAGGTAACGGTGACCTTGATAATTGAAGATTATCAAACCCACCCATTATGAAATTAATAATGGGACCAAGATGGTCCCAAATCGCTCACCTGTATAATGAGGCGTGGTAAGTTTCTAAACCAGAGGCATGATTGGAAAAATATTGTAATTTGCCGAAATTTGATGTCACATACTAAATATCAAAGATGTGTGCTTTGTGGTTTTTTAAGTTATGATGATATTTTATTGAATATAAAACATGTTAACTCCAACCCCCTAAGCAGGGACAATTTTGACCCAGGTGCATATTACACCTCTTGTTTTATTATTTCGGTAAAGAACCTTCTTAAAGTAATGTTACTATACAAGTTTATAAAAAAACATATGTCACATTTAGATAGAGTAATAATTTAATCTATTTTAAACCTATTTATTTTAGCTCGATTGCATCGAAAGCCTAAGGCTAATTTGAAACGCTATCGAGTCCGTTTCCTGAGACAAGAATCAGTACTTGTTGTCTATGGGGGAGATCTAAAGAACGCTCCCACAGTGGGGATCGAACCCGTGACCTCCTTTTTGCTAGGCGAACACCATATCCAATACGCCACGGCGACCTTATAATCATTTAATTTAATGATTTAACCTAATTTAATCCCAATGGCATGAGCATATTTCGCACAAACTTGGTAGAAAACCAACATACAATGTTATATGAAAATGTCCAAACACATGGGCTTTGCTGTTTCAGAGAAGACTTATTTTTAAGTTTTTACAAAAACCTATTAGGAACATAATTTGAACAAACTTGAAAGAAGACCACCATATTAGATTACATGCCAGATACCGAACCTCTTGGCCTTACATTTTCAGAGAAGAAATAGTTTTTTATTATTACTTATATACCTACAAGGAAAACAAGTAACACACAGGGCGTTGCTAATGTTTATCCCAGGGACATGATTTGAAAAAAAGGTAGACGACCACCATACGCTGTAAAATGCCAAACACTTAAATTCTGTACCTTGCGGATTCAGAGGTAAACATTTTTACTGTATATCACATATAACTAATAACCCCCCCCCACCAGGGCGAGGCCAATTTTTATCTCAGGGTCATGATTTGAACAAACTCGTCAATAAACCATCATACGATCTCACTGCCAAATACCCAAACTATGGACCTTTCGATTTCAGAAAAACATATTTTTGAAAATTCAACTAATACATATAAGGAACACAATTGTTCCTTTTGGCGGGCTACTTTTAAATAAACTAATTAAATAAATAATTTGAGCACACTTAGTAGGGGACCGACAAACGAGAGTACATAACAAATACCTAGCCTCTGGGCCTTGTAGTTTCAGACATCGATTTTTACTAAATACATAACAGAAAAAGAAATAACCCCCAGGGTAGGGCCAATTGTTTACCCCAGTTGCACAATTTTAACAACCTTGATATATTTGTATAATAATACTATTACATATATATATAATAAGCGCCCACTCGGGCAGGGCAAATTTTAATTCCAGGGACAAGACTTCAGCAAACTTGGTAGATGACTACCATTTGATATTACTAAGCAAATATGAAATCACTGACCATTGCGGTTTCATAGCAGGACATTTGTAAAGTTATTTACATTAGACTAGTAATTGTATATAAATCATGTGACCCGTGGTTGAAACAAACTTCGTAGAGGATCACTATACACATATACCACTATAACACACCATATATTAAACATCTGAACCTTTCGGTTTCATAGTACAACATGGAAATAAAATGACCCCTAATTTTGACACATTTCAATATAGTTTCCAAATTTGACATATAAGGTCATTTCAATCTTTGAGATACATTTTTTAAGTTTGAAGAAAATCCCTCAAGCCGATCCGGAGAAATTAGCTTACCGACTTACCGAAAAACTTGTACCTATCTGAGACGTCTCCGACGGTAGAGTCGAATAGCTTGTCTTTTCCTCGACAGGTTGAGCCAAAAAGTACTACTGTACTTAATTGTATTCTTATTATTAAATGATCAAAATTAAGGGGTTTTAGTGATGAATGTGTAATGTGCATTGCACAAATCTTAATATTTTTCTTCAGGTATTTGTTAACTCTACTTACCAGTGCTATATGGATAAGGTTCTTCAATTGAGCACATTTCCATCAAAGGGCCTTTTTGCTTTGTCAACTCCTTGCATTTACTAATTGTGGACTCTTTCTTTGTGTTTATTCTGGGTGTAGTGGTAGCAGTTAATAGGCTACTTTCTCCTGGGGATCCTGCTGATCTAGACAAATCCACTTCTTGTACAGGCAGTGGTCTTCTGTACTTGGAGTCCAAATGAGTATTGGAGGTCAAACGGGTGACGTTGTTGTCATTCACCTCTGAAATGTTCCCCAATTATTGTGTTAAAACCATTTTTTTTAAATACCACATTGTGTCATATTATTTAGACAATAACACACGGCGTGGCTAGGCCGGACGTCTATACGTCTCGGCATGAACGTCGTCATCTTGATCGTCGCGTGATTACCCCCTCTGAAATCGGAGCGAAAAATTGTCTTGTGTTCAAGCTTTCTGCTCTACTTATGGTTTTAGGATCATACATTAAAGCATATGAATATAGGATTCAGATTTATTCCGACACGGTACACTATGGTTAGTAACATAAGAATCTTAATGTGTCATAATCTTTAACTTTGATATTCATTGACAAGGACACGTTAACAAGAAAAAAATAAACACTTTAAACCTCGTCGTTTTCGAGAGCCATTGACGTCGAAAAAAAGGAAAACGTTTACATGTACAGTGTTCTTTGTTCACCATTGCTTAAAATGTAATTAACATTCAAAACACTATAGACTATATACATTTTAATCCACAGTTATCCTATAAGTCAATATAAAACTGTATACCACCCAAGACGAGCCCACGTTTGACTCCATAGACATTACTCGAACACACATTTAGAGGACCTTTAGATGATGCAACATACCAACTATGAAAGCCATTTTCATTGCGGGTTAAGACCACAAGATTTAAACAAAAATGAATACATTTTAAAATCTATGTAAAAATGGTGACCCTTGAAGAGAGGCCAGTTTTGATCTCATAATGTATTTCGGTTTATAGAGACTTCGGTTCTTAGGGAGAACACTGGTGATTAGTTGTTCAAATGAGTACAACCAATGTCAATACCAAATAGAGTGATATTCGGGTCAAATATTAGTTAAACTAAATTCTAAATTCTACACTAAATTCGTTCGTATATAACGTCTTTAGCAGTTGATCGTATCACCTTACATATCTTTAATGTTGTCATATTTCAGTATGCTGAGGCTTTTAGCAGTAGAGACATTTTTCTTTAAGAATGGACAATATTTACGATCATTCTTACAACTAGTTTCTTTTACAATTTTCTAAAGATACGTCGCTAGCTTGACACTTTTATATTTTATAGATGGTCAATATGTCTTCGTTTACTTATAACATTATATTTTTAACAGATTTTTGATACTTAAGACACGCTTTTATTAAAATTATGTATTCGATTCACGCGTCACGTTTTTGGCATTCAGATTTTCCTTTTTTTCAGCATAGGCACATTTGATTGATATCATCGTAGACGTGCGTTTGGTTAGTGATTAATTGTGTGAGGTTCGGCTAGCCCTAAAACGGTTTTGACCTTGAGAAGACTCTAGAATTCACATTATTTGCTCAATCATCATGAAACTTGCTCAAAACATTCGTTCAAATTGAATCTCTTTTTACTAAGTTTAAAAATGTTTTGGAAGCATCAACAAAGCAGCTCTAAAAATTTCAGTTCCTTTAGGTCTCATTTGAGCGACCTATGGTCTTTCGCAATGTTGTTATCGATTATCTTAGTATGTATCATACTGGAAGCATGTTTAGATGCTATACATGCACACATGTTTTTCTATCATGTAATTGCTTTGATTGTTTAAGAGGAATCCGACGATTCTGACGATTGATTGCAACTATTTATTTGAAATTATGTTTGTTTCAAGTCATACTAAAAAACGAACCGGTTGGTGTTATTTGGACTAAATTATCTTTATAATATTCAAAACAGCGCACCCAAAGTCTCGATATTGGCGTTAAGCCACATAGCGCACTCTCAATAAACTCGAATGTGTAATGTAAGTTTATAGTTTAATTTTGATTTTGAAAAGCAATTGTTTAATTTTGAAAAATGAGTTGTGTCTAATGTTTTGAAGTTACGAACGACTGCTGTGCCTTCCGCGCTTTGAATATCATTTGTTGTTAAATGTGTTGCTGTTTAATCTTGACTTTTGTGTATATTGCAACTGTAACATAACCCAAAGATATGTTATGTGGGAGCTAAACAAGATAATACAATACTTAAACCAGAAATTTAGCTTTATCATTATATACCGGAATACAACAAACATTATACTTATTTCACTCACTATAATGGTAGTTTTCCATGGGCTTGTCAATAATCTGATAGGCGGAGTTTAAACTATCCCTGTCAATCATCAGGACTTCGCCACGGAAACTTTCAACGTCATCTTCGCAAGTGAGCATGGTGCGCTTGTATATTAGGCGCTTGTACTCCACTTAACATGAGAAGAAACATGAAATGTTTTTCAATATCCAAATGGAGTTATCGGTAAACTGTTGACGACTTTAATGAAATCAATAGTACAGTCTCATATTTCAAATTCCTATAATTTACAGATTTTTATATAAATCTCTGAAAGTATCGGATAGTAATAAAACTATTAAGCTAGATTAGAATGTCTAATGTCCGTTTCCTGTAAATATTCAGTGTGTCGTTGGTGGAAATCTTGAGAATGCTACCCTAATACAGATCGAACCGAGGGCCCTGTAATCGTTAGGCAGACATCATAGTTTCTTACCCCTTGTCACCAGGACCTGCGCCCTATTTAACTTAGCTACTTAAACAAATATCAGACTAACAAAGACAATGTTCATACTTGTCGTATTTAAGGTGTTTATTGACATACATGTATATCTAAATATTATATATATATATTAAATATATATTTCAATAAGTGATTTTTTTCATTATCTTTGACCAGTTAAAACATCTAACAAAAACAAAAGATGTGCATAAGTTAAAGAATTTTGTAAGTAGCATAGCAAAAGGAGGCCCAGCCATGTATGTTTTACTACCTCTTGTCATGTTTAAGCGCTTTAGATTCTCCTTATCCAGTTCATCAGGTAAAACTTCTTCATAGTCGTCATGTTGTCTCTGTCAGGTAAGGAATAGAACACACATAATTGAACAAACAGTTTTCTGTATTATTCCGAAGAACGTTACACGAAATGTTTAAGGAAGTCAATTATTCCCGTTTTGTTTGATACGTCATTTGCGATTTAAATCTTTTTGCAAAATAATATGTAAACAAACCTAACTATTGCATCAATAAAAGTTTAACTTTAAAATTCTGTACCTGGTGCAATCTTCGAAATGTTAACAAAATAGAGATGTTAACCTATATACCTGTACAGTATTGAACAGTGTCTCAGACATAGTCATGATCCTTCCTTTAAAATGTCTGATACATATCACATAGTGCATTTGAATGAACACTAACGATATTTGAATTCATGTATACATATGGTTTCGCCACAATGCATGACATATATAAAGATCAATTCAGCCAGAGAGAATACATAACTAATTGGTTTCTTGACAGTAGATGCATGCTTGCAATTGCGTTGAGTCTGTTTTAATTATAGATGGTGACAATATAACATGGTTAATTAGTGTTGGTGTTCGTGTTGGATGACAAGAGGCACTTACCAGATGGTGTATACGCCCGTATATGCAGTTTACAAATTAGTTTGACCTCATTAATTTGACAATTCTGAACCTATATTTATTTAACGTTAAATGTATTTAAGAGAACTACATTGGCAAGACAAGAGGACAGTAGAGAATCTGACATAGGACCGCACAGGTCATTTTCTTGTTTAAGTCGTAATAGGGCATCCACCCTTTACTGAGTTCTGGAATTGTTATTAGTTAATAAGAATATTCTGTGGACTTGGAAACAACTAAATAAAGAACACAGAACTATTATTTGCGTTGTTGGGTTTGCATTATTTTGCGACATACAGCTAAAATAAATAATCCATATCTCAAAATCACCGGGATTTCACATATTAATCTGCACTATCTGAATTCAGACCTTTTAGAAGTAAATCCCAGTACAATACTGCGATCATGTTCACATATTCTCAATGTAAACCAGAAGTCAATATTTTCAATTATAGTTCTAAACTGCCTATCTAAAAAGGCATTGAAGTGTTTACAAGGTGTGAAACACTTGGTCGTTGCTAAACACATTTTTTTCACAATTTCATATGTTTTCAGGAAAACTGCGGCCGACAATATTATGAATTTCACTTGGAAATGTCGCACGCTAC
Organism: Dreissena rostriformis; assembly: GCA_007657795.1. Lineage (NCBI taxonomy): Eukaryota > Metazoa > Mollusca > Bivalvia > Myida > Dreissenidae > Dreissena > Dreissena rostriformis. The sequence continues at coordinate 16,020 of VMBQ01002970.1, forward strand.
TGCAATATTGCCAGTTTGATTGGAGTTAAATTACTCCGTGTTACAAAAGTTAATTATATATTGAGAAGATTTCTTTGTTAATTACTTTAATGTTGTATTTTAGGACGGCGACAGGGCAATACAACTTCGTTTGGTTGTTAAAATGAATCACATCCCTACAAAATTGCTAAGTTGGCACAGGCTTTTACACTTTGAAACAGATTGAGATAAGAAGTAAATTCTACTTAATCACGTTTGACACATCACAATTAAGCTAAAGCCTCAAGATTACCGAACTAAATGTGTATACAATAAATAGGAGTAGAGTCGTGAATCAGTTTCCACTTAAAAAAACTTAAGCAATGTAAAACAAAATCAGCTGTATAAAACACATTCCTATACCATTTGATTTGAACAGATACATGTTATGTTAACGAAAGCAAGTCATGGTAATTATATTCTTGCTGTCTAATTCTAACTACACATAACACAATGTTTAATAGTTTTTCAAAAATGCCTCCTTTTAAATCATACAGTGCTTTATGATTAACAGTTACCTGACCATTATGTCCTGAATCAGTGTCCTCAATTGGAAGATGTAATTTAAGGTCGTTCAGTGATTGACCAGGCCTTAGTATTTGACCTCCCCATGTCCAGCGGAAGACCGACTCCCTGCCCTGCTGTCGAAAAAGGAACGCATGCTTGTGTTTCTGATTGGTTGTCGCGACTAGTGAAGAGCTTATATCCATGTAAGCTGAACTCAATGTCCATAGGATTGACCCGTCCTTGCCGTTGATTATCGACACCTGAGACGAAAATGTTTACTAGACTGAGTGGTCAGACATACCTTAAACTAGGAAAATACGGAATATTTTGAAAGATAGGCCGAAACAATGGACAAGAGAATGGACACACACTTGCCGATGATTATGGACACATGAGAAGGAAATGGTGAACGAACAGTAAGGAAGGCTTAACCCATGGCCCATAGAATGGACCTGTCCTTGCCGTTTCTTGTGGACAACTGAGAAGGAAATTAATAAAAAAACAACAGTATGGAAGACTGGCTGAACTTATGGTCCTTATGATTTACCTTTCCTTGCTGTGCATTATGGACACCTGTGCAAGGATGAGGTTAGAACAGTACGAATATTATAGATCTCTTGCTACAACTAAGCAGAACAGGATGAATAGTGGTAATCAACAACATAAAAATCTCTTTATACACCTTCACATACCAAGGCTGTTTAGTGAATTCTGGTAGCGCTTGGCCCAGTTGTTCAAACCGTTACCCATTGGTCAATGATAATCAAGGTCAATTTTCCAACCCAAACAGATTAGATTAACATCGGTGAATTAAACAAATGCACACAAACTATTAAACGTTCTGAACAATATCTCCTTAATAGCGCAGTTTATGCCAGTAAATACAGTAAAATGTGTCTCCAAACTTTAAACCTGGTCAATTTAACAAACGGTTAAGATTTATAACAATTGAACTTATGATGATAAGTCTCTACTATTTATTACGGTTACCAACAGAAAACAAAACATATATAAATAGTAAAACTGGATCCATATCTGCCATTACAGACACCTCGGCAGAATGTTTCTTTATCTACCACAATAATGCATGTTTGCTTTATATGTTTCTTACATATAACTGCTTCTATAATGAAAAAAAGGTTTCTTGTCAGCTATAATTACATTAGAAGATGAGTATGTCATCCATGTTCCCTTGTTCCAATGGACCATGTAGTCCAAGACATCATCATCATTAAAATAGCCAGGAGCAGGGGTGCTTAAAAGAAAGAAGAACAGATTCAACTAACTAAACTTGAACATACATGCTCTGAGATGGCAAAGATTAAGCCGCCCTTGCTTAGATTATCAAGTTATGTAACACGTGTTCCATGTATTTAAATTGGGATTTCTGGGCTAAAATGAAAAATGAACATGAATACTAATATCTTTCAAGTGTACATTAATGTCTCACTTAGTTTAACACTTATCAGACACACCTGTATGACTCCATGCCACTATAAAGGGTTGTCCACACTTCATTTCCGGTTTTGCCATCTATCAGCACGACCTTGCCTTCAAACAGGGTCAAAATTATATCTTGCACACCGTCATTGTTGGCATCAACTATAACTGGGGTTACCATGACACCTTTCGTCTCTCCACTGGATGGAATATAACCATACATACATTTACAATGAGGGTAATTATATAATACCTAATATTCCGAGTGTCTCATTCACTTTTAGTACAAGTGAAAAATGACATAATGTCTTAAAATTGATTTACGAACAACTTAGGAAATATCACTTCTCGATCTGCACAATACGTTATCGAACTTATAAGTAAAATCTGAATTTTGAAAGTGTTTTATTGATTAAGATAGATGGTTTTGTCTGACATTGAATCTAGGAGGTATCACATGTATTCATTTATTTTTCTGTTGTTGAGTGTAAGTGATACATGTATCAGATATTACATTACAGATGTTTTGTATAGCAATGAACTAACATTCTTGGATATACAAGTATCCGTTTAGCAAACCGTGTATGATGATATTACCATGTCTACCACACAGTACTTGATTATCTTGAGTACACCACTATATGACAGAAAATAATGTTTAATCTTAAATTGGGCACATCACACATGGTTACTTTATGTAATTAAACTAAATAAGCAAAATATTTATTGGGCAACATAAATTATTGTATACATTTGTTTACAATGTATGTACATGCCACAATTATATATGTATGTTTGCCAGTTAACTAAGAATTTAATCAAGCCAATCGAAAAGCATAGTTTTCAGAGCCAATGAGCAGGGGCTTTATAGATATTTATGAAGTTTCTTTATGGAGGTACTTAAATAAATGCCATTCCATTAATAAAATCTTAAATACGTCTTGAATATTGTCCCAGTACAATTACACTAATTACAGTTGTTTGTTTAATGCAATCATAACACAGTGTAACATTTAAAAAACACCATTCTAGCTCGCTTGCAATGGGATAGAAAATGACATCGAATTTAACATGAAAAATGAAATAAGTGTTATGCTTGTGATCATCTATTCGTTTATCATACCATGATATGTCGGAGGACAGCGCGCTTGACCTGTCTTGTTCTTGCCATAGTTTCGTGCAGTTTTATTTTCAAACCAAATTGTTAGTATGGTACGAAAGCTATTGTTGCTCTCCATTAATTACGTTTTTTTCTTATTTGCAAAATTACCCACTAGACACCTTAACCTTGAAATTGAAGAGATTGTTCTACTTTTAGGTAAAAGTGACCTTTACCATGAGTATTTGAGCAAACACATTTTTACTCCAATTTACATGACCTTGGTTTTGAAATTTACCTACCCTATATGCAATCCCAAGTTGGATCTGGAAAAGAGGTTTTTATGTACACAGGTTTTTTACAATAACTTATTTTGTTCTTTAAAAAATAACCTTAATCTATTTGCTATTTCGCAAAAAATGACCTAGATCTTGACCCCAACCATCTCATATGCAATCTTGAGGAAAGATCGGGATATTTTGGGCTGACTGGTCGGTCACTATAATTATAGGAGGCCATCAGTAGTCTGTACTTTTTCTTACATAAAAATACCTATAAATAATGAATATGTTGTCTTTATTCTTCTCCTTGAGATGCCAAGGGTCTGTGCCATTGATTGAGTTGCACTCAGGGTTCGGGCTTGTATAGCAAAGAAAGTCGTTCAGGTCGATACCCATAAGATCACCTAATAAAACATAAGCATATATATANCTCATTCAAGATTTCAACAAGATTTAAGCCACTTTCATGTGTAATAGGTGAAATCAAGCACAGCAAATTTAAAAATTAATGTACATAGCACATGGTAATGCTATGTGTTTAGGTGATTGTCATTAACATTTCGGACTGTGATTTATAGATGGATAAAGTTTTCTCTCACTCTTGCAATCAGTATGCGTGCTTGTGTGCGTGTAGGCGTTACAACTCTATCCTCAAAGTTACTGTACATCATAGGAAAAAGTACACAATCCAGGGCATATCCATGGATGCATACCCACCAGAGATTGTTTCCCCTCCACTTCCAAAAAGGATATAGCACTGCTGATATGGCTTGTACAGAACTGGACTCATGTAGGTTTCGCGTCTGTTGGGCATGTTCAGATAGCGTCTACCGTATGGTTTGCCGTCTGCTCCGGAAATAACAAGAAGTCTTCCAGGGTCTCGATCAGTCTCCTACAGTGCATAAAAGTCAATATATGAGATTGTTATCTACGTTTTTTTTTTAAACGCACTCATAATGATTGTAATAATTGTTTGAAATAGAATTACTCCGTTAATAGTGTATATAACATTTGTACTATTAACACAGAGTTAAAAATAAACAATTTGAAAATAAGGAAATAGTGTTTTACTTTTTCTTGCAATTATTTAGTGACTGGTTTAAGATAAATATTATGAATGATATAAGTCAATTTTGCTTGTTATAATATTTCGTTCAGAACATTAAAAACTTAAAATTCCATGATTACACGTTGTTTTTGTAAATTTGTACTAGTATATTTTTACAGGAGGAATGTCGTCAGCCTTCCTGCTAAATATTGACAAATTTAAACAAGACAGATTCCTGTTGAGGGCATTAAATGAGAAAATTACCCCTTTACAATCTTTACAATGAAATTTGGTATATCGGCAAAGGCATGATTTTTTAAAATTTTTATTAATAAACGCAAGGAACTTGTTTTTTTCATATGATCAGTGGCCGAGATAAGAACAGCAGTAAATATGTAAATAAAAATGACAATAAGGATAGTCGCAGAGAAAAAAAATATCAGGTTTGAGCAATAACAAAAATGCAAACATCGGCTGTTTTCCTGGGATTTCCACCGTTTGCAACCAGCAGCTCCGTTACACCGTCATTGTCCAAGTCACCAATTGCAACTGCTCGGTAAACATTCCAGTTGGCTTCAATGAAGTCTTCAGGTTCGGACATCCAGAACGGTTTTCCTGCATTAACGTTTCAAAAATTGGCTTGAACAAATAATTGCTTATAAAACTATTGTCCAGATTTATAATGTTTTTATAGTATTCTTTCACACATTTTGCAAAGTGTAAGTTTTCATGTTAAACTACCCAAAAATTATGAACAACTACTTAAAAATGACAGGCAGAGATAATATTTACATATAAACCCTCTAGCATGTCATCTGATGAAAAAATACCACGTTGTCAGACCTGTTAATACATTATAATGTTTTGATTTCAATGTAAACTACTTACACAATAATATTATTTTAATTTATTTAATGATAATCATTTTCAAAATGTGCATATACTGTAATATTCATCAATTGAGACCCGGAAGGCATATCAGTTTTCTTTGATCGTATGCTTATTGGAACTTCAGTCCACCAAATGACACTATAACCCATTTACCTGTTCTGGGATCAAATGCCATCAAAGTCCCAGAGCGGCCAGACCCGATACAGTCAGTTTTATTGTCCTGATTAACATCAACTTCTTCGCAGTTAAAGAACAGAGGTATTGACCTGACTGGCAATTCCCACAGTAACTTTCCATCATAACCCCTCACGGCGAATATCACTCCTTTACATGGATAGGTAAGATCTAAAATTAGTAAAGGTGCATAGATCATGAAAGTGTGAACGTTTGGTAATGTATATCAAAATATTATTAGTTAAACGTTGTTTTTTTTTCTGTGATGAAGGGTACGTAATTTGATATATTGGGCAAGGTAAAAAGCCGTGTAGTGAATTTATCGGACCAAATATCATTCTGTTCCAAGCGATAATGTAATACCACAATTAGCCTTAGCTATACTTATAAAATGACAGCGTGTTCATTTCCGTGACACCATTAAACAATCATTTTGATCGAAGGTCTTTACTGACTGGATAAAAAGCGGAACTAAGCTAACATTGAAAAGTACACGGTCACCACGTGACCTGGTTTAGCCAATGCAAAAAACGAGTATTCTCTACGAGGTACGATAAAAAATCAGCAAACGTTAAAGTACAATCTCAAATTTAAAAACGTTATATACGATTCTCACTGAAGTTTTCGCACAGCTCATGGAAGTGTGAAAATTTGCCAGCCGTGCCATCGTCAGCCGATTCCACTTCCACACAGTCCAATGTTTCATTATATGTCATCAAGTCTGAAGCTCCGATCAGTATGTCTGGTTTTCCATCTTCATCGACATCAACCATCATGTTGGTACCTTGAGATACTGCAAATAAATGTCTATGAGCTAGGAAATTTTACGACTATAACATTTTTTCTATAATATCTTTCGTGTCAGTTTACCTACTCAAACTTCTCCATTAAAAACTCAGCTATCTAAGCATTCCACCGATCTAAGAATCAACCTGTAGTAAGTGCACATAAGCCAGTAACAGAACTGACGTATGGAAAAAATGCTTTAAATATAATTTCTTCACCTATCTCAACAAGAGGGTGAACATACATTTTTTATCAATTGGGTTTAAGCGAGTTCTTTATGTCTAGAATGTTGTATTCATGAATTTCAACCACCACTTTTCTATGACCACATTATTACGCTACATTATATGTAGACCATGGTGGTTCAGAGAAACACAAACGGATAAAAAATTATGGAAGGAAAAGTTTAACGGAATAAGTGTGTAGTAAGGCAGGTAGACAATAGATAGACGTATTGCTAAATAAAAATATATTCACAAAAACTATCATATTCACATAAAAGATCATACACATTTAATGTTGAAAGAAGAAAAATTAACACATTAACTTAAGCACAGTTAAAAAGATCGCATTTCACTTGTCTCAGATGAATCACTTTATAATCACTTAAGTCTTTGCACAAAACCCTACTTAAGAAAAAGAACTGAGGTAAATCGATCCATCAAATGAATTGTTATGCAAGCGGTGGCCCAGGCAATCGTAAGAAGACTTATTTCCAAACGAGTTTTTGTGCAAAAACGAAAAAGTGTAACGGATATTTTCATAAAAAAAAACACTCATTAAAATCCGAGTCTACTAACTTTAACTTGTTTTGTTTTTAAATTGTAAAAATTGTCAGTGGTATTTTTAAATGGACTTAAAGCACGAGCATATTGCATAACACAAGCAACCGTTTAAGCTACATAAGGTATACAGTTTTCTCAGAATTTGTTATCGACATCGCTCGCTTTTGTTGGGTTTAATTAGAGCTATTACACAATAGGATTAAATAAATTTAACAGATAAGAATAATCCATCATGGGACGTATTTAGTGAGAAAAAGAAACCATTAATAACAAGTGATTTCAATAAAAAAAGTTACGTATTATTCTCAAATTCTGTTTGAACTTTGTATTGCGCAAAAGCCACCAACCATTGAGGGAAAATGCATGGGCCGAACCTGTGAGTCTGCAGGAGAAGATGCACGGGCAAGTGGAGGCTCTAGGGAACCTTGGTTACGGACACCATTTTGCGATCGAGAAGACGACAAAATAGAAGAAGAAGAAGATGTTCAGCAGGGCATCAATTACTTCAAATGTGTTTTCTGTGTAAGATATTAATCTTTTTATTAATCTTTCATAAACGTTTTAAGCAAACAGCATTTGATAATTTAAAAACAAAAATACGGTACATACTTCGTTTTTTAAATGTCTCTTTCCATCCAGTCTCAGTCTGAATATTTACAATTTCAGTTACATGTTTCTTCGAAAATGACCCAATCATATGGAATATATATACGGCCATTATAATCGCACATGCGCACATCAGGTACATTTTGGAGCTTATTTTGCGTCTTTGTACACTGACTTTTACATCAGCATTTCGGTTCATTTCGATTTCTTCAGTTCTTTTGTTCAACACGTCTTTCTCACTAAGAAAGAATTCGTCTTCACCACTGTCAAACGTTTCAATTGTCCTAAACTGCGCAGAAAGCTTACTTCTACCTGAAAATCAAGAATTACACTCGAAGCATTGGTAGTTGATACTCTAAAATACTTACATACTTTAAATTCCCTCCCGTCTGGAAGGGCCTTAACATCACGCGGCCATGAGTGAGAATACGCAGTGCCATAGGGGAGATATGTAATGTGTTTTGATAGGTAACTTTCACTCAAATGATGTTTTTTACTACTCAAATAGCTGTGGTCATGAAAGTATATGTCAATTTATTACGTTTTATGCCAAGCTAAATTTCATAAACATGAAATGTTTCGAAAGTCATAAAATTCATTATATGGTTTAGTGTGGCTCTTAAACGACACAAGTGATCATTTATATACCGAAAATCTGAAGACTACTACCCACGGGCAAGGAATAGAAAATAGTGCATGCTTTCTCATGACATTGTAAAACATTAACCGGAAGTATTTTTGTTTTGTTTTATATAGGTCTTACTTGTTTAAACAGTTTTTTTCCAAAGGTTTATGATTCAACAATAAATGGCGGTATAAAGGATTTCATGACAAATCCCAGCACAAGCTATGTGGTCGGAACGAACACGCGATCATCGGATTTTCAGTCAGACGCTCTACCAATTGAGCTGACCTTTAGGTTATTAACGTTCAATTGTATCACGCAAAAAAACAAACATGTTACATACGCATACCTTTGCAGAATATTTTCATTCCCGGCATTTCTGCACTGTATATAAGATAATACACTCGCTTGAATATCATGGCGCATCTGAATTATTGAACTTGTATAGCTTTAAATAACATGGTAAACATGTAAATTAGGACAATAATCTTAATACTTACGTTTCATTTTTTAACTGCTGGGCAAACACTGCGATTTAAAGTTAATGAACACAGTAGCCTCCTTGATACACACAGTGTCGAGTAGGCTCGTTGTAAGTAAAACGTTCCGATAAAAAAATATTCTGAAATATTCCATCTTTGATTTGTTTTCAACCGGGAAAATGGTACCGTAAACATCCATTCATTTCAATCTTTATTTTTTTAATAAAAAAAAAAGAGCTACAATAAAAAAGAAGTATGGCTAGGCGACAAACAGCTGAAGGAGAAAATCACATAAATCTATCAAGGTTAATGCTTCTTCTTTCAATCTTAACACTGTCCCGGATATAATGACACTTCACAAACAATGACTCACTCGCTACGGGTCGGCTCGTCAAAGTTAATCCAGTTGTAAAAACTCAATTTAAAATGTAATCAACGTATGGAACTCACAAATTCTTAATCTATTAAATTGTATAATGTAAAACGGTTTTAAACAGTAACTGTAACAGATATGATAACGAGATTTAAAACATAAATAAAACTTAAATGTGAATTGTTTTTTGATGATTTGTTTGTTAATCCTCGTATTTTTGGCACACGAACTCCGACTGACGTCTGACGACACGAACGGTTTTGCAGAAGGCTAGATGCACCCAACCGTTGCATTTATCAAACTGTGCCCAGTTGACGATAGTCAAATGTGGATGGAGACTTAACAAAACCACCCGATTTTTGCTTGCCCAATCAATCAGCTCTTGGTTTACGTGAGATGCGTGGCCGTCGAAGATAACTGCTGCGGTCCACGGACAGGGACGTGCTCAAGAAAGTGCATCTTCAGGTACTCCAGAAATACGTCACCGTTAGACTATCCGGAGTCTGACATGACCCCCCCTGGCTCCTGGAGACTTACCTTTTATCAACTCGGGATTAAACCTTTTGCCTTTGAAAACAAAATAGGGTGGGTGAGTTTCCTGAGGCATAAGCGCACGCGATAACGGTTGTTGTTGTGGATCTTGGAGATGTTATGGCCTTTGGTTTGCTGCCGACGGGAGCGATAACATTGGGTGGTCTGTAATCAGGTTGAATTCCAGTTTCGTCAATGTTGAATATAAGATGTGGCTTGTCTAGGAGATTGTGTTTCTGAAGGGAAATTTCTAAATTCTTGAAATACTGCTCTTACGCTTCTGGGGTTGTTGACTTGGCGCGGTTGGTGTCTAATGCTCTCGGCTTTAATGAAACTATTCTGTCGTCCCACCTTTTTCTAAATCCGTACAGCCAGGTGTTGCTCATTGGTGTGTTATCTGGTTTTCTTCCAATTCGTGAAGCAATTTGCCGGCCAGCTGTTCAAGTTTGGAATTCGTTATACCATACCCTAACTGGGACAACGTTGTGATGCGCTCCATTTATGGTGCATGCTGAACTTTCAATCAATAGTTTCCCCTCTAAATGAAGTTATAAATATCTTCTCATAAACTCAACAATCTGGTTCGCTGAATGGCACGGGCTCGACAGTTTTTTTCTAGCACACAATTCAGTTGAAATAATGTGAAACTATTTTACTTAAATTGCCATTCGTGGCTCAGACATAACGAAATATGTTTTTTCCATTAGATCTGCCGGTAATACCCGAAAACGATTTGACAACACCTCATTAAGGAAACGGATTTCAGTGATATTTCAGTGCAACCAAGCTTGAATAAAAGGTTTAACTTTTTAAATTGGATTTTAATTGATTTGTATGCACATAAGTGAACATGGTTTAGCGTAGACTTCCTGACATTACCTATACTTTTAAGCGACTAAGAATACTGACCTGATTTGTGAGTTACTTCCCTTCTGTGTAAACAAACGACAACATAATTCAAAATCGGATTTTAAAGTAAATTTGGGTCAAAGGGTACTGATTCACATATTGTTTGTTATAATGTAGCATAAATATGATGATTTTCAGCAATATACTTGCTTATGACGCATCTTTTCTTCTGTATTTTCTTAGAAAGACGAGGTCCAACAAAAATGGCGTAGTTTTCGGACAATGAAAATTTCGCACGAGCTGTTATTCTTGTAATATATGTGACGTAACGGTATCTCGAGAATAACGGTATCGGAAGAATAAGGGATACGATGACATGCATAAATCTTTCAAGTTTCTGTGTACATTCTTTTTTTAGTATTTTTTTTATTATTTTAAGTTAATTAAACGACTATGATCAAATTAAGCGAAAATGACAACAATCTTTATAAGTGTTAAGTAAATTTAGCAAAAATGATGAACTCAAACTAAGTTATCAATAAACGATTTAAGGGTCGGGGACATAAAACAGGGTCTGTCGGGTAGGTGAAAAGAAACAACTTTATTTACGCCTGAGGCCCGAAATGGTGGCCTTTGGTTACCCATAAGTTGTTAAAGAAGAAACAGTAACCGAAGAAATTATTGTTTTGGTAAATTGTCTATACAATATATGCATTACTCCTTGCAAATGTTTCAGATGTAATAAACGGTGATTTCAGTTTTTTGTATCTTTTACAAATCCATCACAATCTATCAGTAATAGAAACTAATAATTTTTGGAGCGTAACCACGATTTTGCATATTATTTGAATGGTTTTCTATCACATATTACAACAGCAGAGTAAAACATATTAACATTGAAAAAAAACCATTATAAGTAGGTGGAACAATTATCAGTTGTCTTGTATGTTCATTACAATGAAATGATTAATTAAACGCATGCCTTATCATAGTAATTGTGTGCGCATGCGCATTCGTAAATGGAAAAAAACATGTTTTTAAATACTTTTTAGAGACAGTTGAACATTTACTTAACTCTCTTCTGCAATAAATTCTATGATTGAAATTATATATGTTCTTCGGTTATTGGTCCTCGAATAGCAACCTATTTACGAAGCTTCAAGGGCAAAATTATGAATCCATGAAATCTTTATATATACATAGGTTCTCCAAAGAGCTTTGTGGATACAAAAATGACATTGAAAAGAGCAAAATATCAGCTCAGCATTCATTCTAAATTAGTTAAGTAAATGATGATCTGACTCAGCATTCCAGTTTACCTGATCAGCTTTACAATATTTATTTATATTTCTATAAATATAATTTACAGTTTAAATATATTTTACTTTAACTTTCCTCTTTCATATTCACTTGTTAGTTAAATATTGAGAAATCAAAATCGCATAATTATGAGACGTAAGGAAGTTAAGGGGTGTTGCGGCAGTTTATTTAACCGAGAATATATTTATGGCAACACCGATGCTATTATCACAACCCAATAGTTTTGTTATCAGAATCATCACACATTTATGACCGAGTAGGTTCATAATAGGTACTCAGTGGTTCGATCCCAGGTGCGGTAAACTTTTTTTTATTTTTTTTTTCTTTCTTTTATTTCACTCTTGGTTTTTTCCTGGAGCTCTTTAGTCCTGTTGTTTACATTAATAAATTTAAAGCATTTAATCACAAACTCCAAAACATGCCGAAATCTGTCAACAAGTCCCTGTTATGGAGGATTAAGGTCGAGTTTGATACTGTATGGTCTTATGTTTGTGATTAAATATTGTATTAGTGCTGTGTTTTAGTAAGCCGTTGTGATCCCAATTAAGATTGTAAACAATCTATAATGTTTATGCATAACAGTCTGTGTACCGGTACTTGGGTTTCGCCTAATTGCTGTATTTTAGGAAATTTGACATAGACGGTAGGGATAGTTGAACAAAAAAATCTCTGTTAAAAGTGCGGTGACCCCCCTTTTTTATTTTTGTTTTATGATAACAATACGTAGATGAACATATTTGAGCAGTTTCGCAAAAAGTTATTAGATAGAACTTTTTTAACTTCCATTTTTGTGTTAAAATAGTAAAAAAAATACGTTTTTTTGGGTGACATAAAAATTATAAAAATTAAAATTTCTTAAAATTTAACTTGTGTTCTCCATTTTTTGGTAGTTTGTGGTTTAATTAAATGGTATATGATATATATTATCTTATATAATATCAATATGTTGCCAATTTCATAGGTTATTAATCATTTTTATGCAATTAGAGATTTTTCAGATTTAATGAAAAAGTACATGTTATAAAATGGTGAATAAAATCAAAACAAGGCCGGTGACCCTATGTTTTTATTTCATTTTTCATATAGTATTTGTATGTAGTACTTGAATATAAATTTTGAGCAAAAGTTATTAGATGGAAAAAAATCAGCAAAACTGCCGCAACACCCCTTAAAATGTATGAAGGGGTGTGATACATTCAATCAAGCGAGTACATTAGTCTACTGGACAATGTTTGTTCCACGCGGCACTTGTTGAGCGAGATTAATTATTTTCTAGTTTCAATTTCTGATCACACGCATTAACTGTAACGGTTTCGGTCAAGTACTAAAATTCAATGTTAGCATTCAATAAAGTTCTTCTCTCATCCCAACAATCGCGGAAACAACTAGTTGACCAAGCCTCTTAAAACTCTTATAGCATGTTTTCGTGCTTAATTCATGTCGTGAAACGCCATTATGCGTGATGTTTTCTATCTTATTTTGTCTTAATCAATCTGTATATCAGGGCCATATGAATTTCTTTTTTATTTAAAAATATATCATATGTATGAGAAGATGGTTTTTATTCAGTTCAAAAGGGTTGTGTGTCTGGAACACATTTCTTATCCAAAAAGTAATAGTAGCCATTTTGTTCTTTGTGCAGTAGTGTTAGCGCATGCTCAAAGCTACAAAGGCGTTAGACTCTGTCCGGAATAGAAATTTCTTACAAACAAAATCGTTTTATTTTCGAAGACCGTTTGTTGACTAAGAAAAGCTCTAAACATGTAAAATATCTTAGAAATGTTTAGAAAACCGGCTCAGGTGTGCTAATGAAACAAATGTTAACATAGAATTTAATGCGTGTATGGAGTCCTGATAATTTTGCACAAGTTGTATATTTTGCTTGAAGTCGTTTCGCGCGAGAGGCGCTCCACCGAGTGCGTTGCTACTTGACAGAACAAATAAGACCATTTTCTGAAAATTATTCTCAAGATACTACAACGAACTATGTTATTTCAAGAAAACATTGCGTTTTATTTTCAAGGCATAACGATAACTGCCGAAGCCGACCGAACATCTGTATTGACATAACTGAGGTCCGGCTATAAGTTTGTTACGTAAATTGAAAACGCTTGTAGTGAGTACGTTTTCTCATATCTGAATGTTGAATCTCGTATTGGAACGAATGGTATATAATAAAATGTGTGTCCCAAGTTTTCAGAGTTCAGACTCATACGATAATGTTTGGAATGTAAAATAAATTTGAAATGAGTGTGGCAGTTTATTTTACATCGGTCGATACATCCCTGAAGTTTTTCTTCTTTTTTTTTAACAATAATTTCGTTGTTGTTGAAGGCGTTTTGTGTTTTCTTGTGACGTCTCACGTCCGCACATTTTAATGAAAAAGTACGTTGCGATAGTGTTTATTAGTAGAACATAATACAAAGATACAGAAAATAAATATAAATTAGTTAAGCAAATATTATTTAACAGTCGCTGGCCTTTAAATTGAAAGGAAACGTTCATCAAACTGTTCATTGTTTTCACATAATTAAAGACAGCACATTCTTTAAACAATAACAAGTATTTAATTGAAGTTTAACCAAAATACTATCAATTTGTTTGCTCAAGTAAACAAGGAAAGCCATTCGAAGATTTAAGTGAAGATATCGACATAACGAAACGAAAACTGGAGGTGAAGTTAATACAAGTATATAATATTCACAAATCGAATATCTTAGTCGATGGGGACGTAACGCATTCAGCTAGAGTTGACGTTAACGTGCCGCTTGTAGCTTTAGTTTTCGTATGTGCATCTCTCGTTGAGTTCGTCAACGATTCTCTCGCACGTGCCGTGATCTTTCATGTCCTTGGGTATCGCCGAGACGACTCCGAAAGGCCTCTGGGCGTTTCTCACGATGAAGTGGTCGCCCTGAAAGTTGATAAAAATATATAATAACTTACATATTACATACACGTTCAGCATGTCCTCTTCCATTCACACTGAGGCAGTGTCCAGTTAATGGTTCTATTGTATTTTTTTGGAAGGGGTTAAGTTATAAAACAAAACTTCAATTTGTGTGCAGGTGTAAAAACACAAATTGTTTATATTCCTATGAGTCTTTTTTTTTATTAAGTATCAATCATACCGACTAGTGAAATTTAATTCTAAAATGATACCCGCCGAATCCTTTATAAAACAACACAATGGCCAATATGGCCGAAAGTCATCATTAAGAGGCAAAGAACAGATTTGCAAAAAGAAGTCCAGAACATGAGCATAACATAATAAAATATGTTTCTGATTTAAAATTTTGGAACTACGTATCAAATCATGTTGAAATCTAATTAAGTTTCCCATTATTGTTATTTATCTGTCAATAACATTTGTTTGGTGTGTGACTATTAAACAAATCGGGCAGACTGTTTCAGAATTCCAAAGGATTGTTTATTGATTGATAAAGCGATCAAGGATCTCTAAATTCAACCAATTCCACAAACACAACGAACAGGTCTATCCTCATGATGACGCTTTAAAGTGTTACTCATACATTTATTAACTGAAAATGAAACTGAAATAAACGATACTACTCTTGAACAAATACACTGCAAAACTTGGAGTGATCGCATCAAAATCCAACGCAAAGGTAATTGACCGATAAACAAAGATAAATATAACATATATGTTCATTTACAGTTATCTCCCATTTACCAATCACAACAAAAATGTTAAGTCTCGCTGTACGTTTTTTTGAAAGAATTTCTCATCAATACAACTATGAATGAAGAAACTACTAAAAAGTAAAGGATACCTCTCGTAAACCAGTAAACGTTATACTGTTCCAATTAAAATCCAACGAATTGTTAAAAAACCAATAAACAACAATAAATTGAAACTACTGTCTGAATTTGACCATTCAAAAATCGCAACAAGAAGCTCTATCCACCTTTTACTCTTTGAAATAATTACAAGTACATTTCATTCAATAACATCAGTTGAATTGATTGGATAACAACCCCCATTCATTCGATTGTTATTGTTAGAACACTGTATTTTTCAATGGGACGTTAAACAAAATGTAAACAAATAACTGTGTGGTTAACTAGGAAACCGATTTTATTTATCGCTTTGTTTGACATAGTTTTCGCGTGTTTCAAGCAGTTTAAATGATTCCTAAGAATATAATAATAAATACATTACTAGATAAGTATATCGTAAGAAGAAGTTTGTGATGCTCGACCCGCAACATTTGAACACTCAGCAAGCCTCGTTCTGAACGTTTTCTATGTATCACAGAATAAAATGTAATATGGAATCAATATTCACCTTATATAGTTTATATAAATTATGAAAAACAACTAAACATATCGAATGCTGTAGACTCGTAAACCAGTTGACTACAAACCTTGAAGTGTTCCTGAAGTCCGCATTTGGTTGCAAAGTTCCGCAGGGTTTCGCTGCTGCAGTCCTCAGGAAACTGTAGTGGAATGAGATTGAGACTGCTGTCTGACATGTGCATGTGCCACACCTTATGATAATCTGAAGATAAAGCAATAATGCTGTGTCGTTGTAACACATGAACACGTATTATATCATATGAATATTTAAACAAAAACATGTGTGACGGTCGTCTAGAATTTTCTCGGGGATAGGCTTAATGATCCTTTTTGTTTCTTTTGAATTCATGTGCCACTGTTCCAAATTCGGCGCTTTTTCCATTTTCTGAAGTAGGACCATGTTAGTGAGATGAAAAAAATCATAAATGAAACACTCTTCTTGAACTATTTTGTTTATTTAATGTCCAATACTCAGTTGCATACAATAAAAATGTAATAGGTAGTAGTCGGTGGTCTTTCATTTAAATACTTAATTGCAAACGATGACAAGTAACTAATTTTCATTCCCGCAAGCGCTGTTCCGAATTAAGTTTCTACTTTTAGTAATGGTAAAAAACGAAAAAACAAGCATCTTGCAATACTATTTATTCGTGCAGGTACATGGAGATCATAGTTGCATTCACATGATCACTTCAAATTAATCACAGGCAGTAAGATCACGAAGTAAGCTCAAGTAAAACAATATCAGCGACAACAATAACCATGATTATTATTATTATTATTATTATTATTATTATTATTATTATTATTATTATTATTTCTTACCTTGTGCGGAGACTATCACGACTGCCACGAAGAAGAAAACCACAGCCTTGTTCATTTTTGGAGACTAACAGACACAATGATTTAATTTCACAACAATCTATAAAGTGAAGCAGTCACTATACGATTGGTCGTCGCAAAGTTCCGCAGGTTGTCGAAGTTGAAGTCTTCCGGAAGCACAATTTGAATGGGTCTGATCTCACTCTCCATTCCATCCCATCCGTTACAGCACTGACACAAGTACTTAGGTGTTAAACAAGATATGTTTGGTTCAGGTCTACAAACTTAACTGCTCAATGTGTTGACCCCAAAACAGTTTCTTGAATTTTCAGGCATCTTTTTGTGTCAACTAACTGTTTTATTGGAGGTATCTTCTTCATAATACTTTAAATGGTATGTTTTTTAGATTTAGCGAGTTTGAAATTATTCAAATTAAACATTGTATGAAATGATGAGCTGTTTATGAAATATTCCTTATCTTATGTGTTGGTCTTGCTTAACGAAAGAAAAATATTGTCCATGTTTGGCTTTATTTTAGTGTTCACTTTTTTAGTGTTTTTTTTTTCCGATCTAAAACATGTATGACGGTTTCGTACTAAACACGGATTTAACTAGCAAATAGTTTATCCAGAACTTCTGAAAATATGAAACACATACAACAGAAATTGAATTGATGCACATACAACGTGCAGTTATTAATTAACACACAAAACAACAACTAATGAGTTTTAACACAGGAAGGACAGTATCCTATTGTACACGGATCTTTTGCTTTACCACGAGTGACTTTTCTTCCTTATATGATGGTTAACATCAATATAGTACTCGAGTTATCTATAAATACCGCAATGGCCTGCCGGATTTTTAGTATCCTTTTACGTCCTAAAAAATATGTCTAGATTAGATTCGAAAAAAACACGCTATGCTACAAGTGCTCGTATTTTGATATGTTTGTCTTATCTTCATAAACACAGAAACCTAATATTGATTGATGTGTCCCTTTGAGCTGGGATGTAGATCTTGACCGAATAGTTTATTTTCACTGCTTATATCTTCCATTTTGGGCGTTTAAGGATGTTAAATTATAAAAATGTTCCAAATATTGACAACAATTAACGTTGACATTGATAAATAACCTACATATACATTTAAGAAAATATACAATGGTTAACTGGTGGTAGTGGCAATGAATTATTATTAGTGAAAACTGAAACAAATCATTTTCATTATTAACAATCAAATGTTCGATATAAGCATGTAATCTAGTATTGCTCACTTTTAAGATGATGCATTTAGTTGTAATTTGTATATATTTGTTCAATAATTGTTTTAAAATACTGTCAAAGAATTATTTTGTGAATTTTCTTATAATGAAAGTTTCTCATAAATCAATTTAGCAAATAATAGTAACGTCAATACAAAAATCTCTTTAACAAATTGTTCCACGATCATTGATACATTGGCAATAAATGGGAAACAGCCAAGTTCATTAGACCCACTTATTGTTAATTTATTTAAGAATTTTCAATAAATAGGTTGATTAAGAAATGCTCCTGCCCTATGTGTTGCCATTTTTTTTTTTATTTAAACGTGATTTTTTAAAACATTCATTTCATACAGAAAACGAATCGGTTACAATTAATTGCCAATTCATTATACTTGAGACAATGATTGTTACCATTAATTACAAATTGAATTATACTAAGAAAAAAAAAGTTTTGCACTATTAGGTTCCAATAAATTAAACTGTATTAATTGGATTGTATATTTTAAGATTATTATCATGTTATATACCCAGTGTCTTTGGAGTGGTGGGAACTAAAACAAGCTGTGGATAAAAATAAAACAAATCAAAATCATGAACACACGATCATGTCTTTTTTATGTTAGTAAGTAAACAACTGTTCAGATCTTAGTTATTCTTAGTGACAAATCGATGAAACACTTGCGTACTAAGTGATCACATATACATGACTTTGTGATCAAGAGATCCGTGATGTTATTTTTAAAAAGTGAATCGAACTGATCGAAAACACGGATACTCGCTTAATTAATATGGTCGTAAATGGGAACTCATTAAATATGAAGGGTTGGTGATAGAGAGATCCGTGATGTTATCTTGCAAACCTCCACTCGACTGATTAAAACAATTAGTTTTTCGTAAGTGATCGAATGCGTATCGAAATCAACAGGATACTTTCCCGTACGTCAATCGCCCACCGAATTTTGTTTGATTTTTCCCCTAGGATTTGATCTTGAAATCAGATTTGAGATAATGTGTTTATGCATTAAGCCAGCAAGTTCTTTATTCTTGACAGCTAAGGCTTATAAAACATCTCATTTATCTTTATACGGTGCTGGAGGACTTCTTGCCCTGGTTATAGGTCCAAGGATGACGCAGTTGTATTGTGTATTGTTCAGTCCCGGTTTGAGCGGAAGTGGCACGGGAGGAAAGAAGGATCATCATCATCATCATCATCATCATAATCATCTTTATCATCATCATCATTATCATCATCATCATCATCATCATCATCACCATTATCATCATCATCATCATCAGTATCATCATCATCATCATCATCACCATCATCATCATCATCATCATCACCACCACCACCATTACCACCATCACCACCACCATCATCATCATCAGCATCGTCATCGTCATCGTAATCATCATCATCATCATCATCATCATCATCGTCATCGTTATCGTTATCGTCATCATCATCGTCATCATCCATTCTTGTTCTTTTGCATAATAACAGCCTCACATTTTGCAAGAACTTTATATTGTTACGTAGAACAAACATTTTACAAAGAGGTGTTTGATACCGTGAACCATTGCTACTAGTTCTGCAGCAAATTCACCCAAACTACGTTTGCTTCAACACCTATGTCGTACTTCTTCTGTTAGCAGTTAGTTCAGATGAATGTCGGAACTAACAACATATTCAAATGGATACATACAAGACAATGGACATAAACACTATGACATATAAATATATTACGTATAGTAAATGAGGAGTAATTGCGCCAATCACGTATTCGATATAAACAAGAGTTGTCTCCCATGTTCCAGTAGCTTAAAGCCCCATTAATACTCAATATTCCACGGAAATTTCGTAAAGTATTTTGTAAAATAATGTTACCCAATACAAAATCAAAGTTCTTTATAGCAATAGCCAAAATTTCAAAGCCAGATGTGTTCTGGTAACATGGATGTTTGTAGATACAAAATGCTTGTTTTCAATTTTTCGTGTCACAATTAATTCCATTTTAATTTACCGCACTTATATCTATTCATACGACATACGGACACTAAAATGGTACCATGTTAGTGTTCGTGTGTCGTTTGAATAGATATCGTCGCGGGAAATTAAAATGGAATTTTTTATGACAAAAAAAATAAAACGAGCATTTTATATCTACAATCATTCATGTTACCAGATCACATCTGGCGTTGAGATTTTAGCTATTTCTATAAGCAACACTGATTTAATATAGGGTAACTTTATTTTACGAAATATTGTGCGAACTTTTCGTTGATTTTTTTAGTATTAATGGGGCTTTAATGTTATGTAATACTTAAAAGGATTTAAAATGTTGATTAAAAAAAAATTCAATGAAGAATACTAAAATAATACAATAATTGAAACATCTAAAACACTATGTATAGTTATTTGGAATATCAAACACCTTTTCTCAATTCTCCTTATGGTTCTCTCTCCAATTTTTGGCGCAATCAGCTGCCATGTGAATGTTAGGGTAGACTGCAATATTGCAATGTATGCACAGTACAATGTCCCCATTCGTTCCCTGTGGTTATGCCTAGTTTGGCATAAACTAGAAACAGTGTATGCCACCCAACCATTTGGAATATTGGGAATACCCAGTGAAGCTGCTTGTATAAGCATTGTATGTCTGTAAAAATGAAGAGATGTAGTCTTTCTAATTTGTAATCGTCTTTTCAAACAGAGTACCTAACATGCAGAGCAAGGAACGGATGACCCGCTCAGCTGATGGATTAACCGTGAGATGCAAAGGCATGATCCGGATCTTCCGAACATTAGCAAAGTTACAAAGTTATTGATGACATGACGTTAAGTATTTGAATTAAAAAGGTGTTACGCAGGGAGTGAGTTATTAGCAAAAAAAGTGTTTGAACAATCACTGAAGTAACAGTTTTCATTAATACTTCTACTGTTCATTAGGACTGAAACTTTAATAATTTACATTATTTCAATGTTATTTCAAACTGAAGCTTCTACTGTAATACATTTATCCCTGAGCAAACATGCCTTATATGCAACTAAACATCAACAAGGGCGCTTAAGAGTAGTGGTCCTGACATTAATTTTTATTTTCCGAGCACCCGGTTCGTTCATGTCATTTTTCGTAGCAATTTTGTTCTGACTGTGCTTAATTTATAGACTTATAGGGCCTCTCATCTAAGTCTTCACTTAAATATGTAATACTCTGAGTGTGATCTTATTACAAAAATTTAATTTAACAAACCGCCTCATCGTTGTTATCAGTTAGCGATTGAAACATATTTGTAATAAAATACGCCATCAAAGAGATTGTCGGACATAATCCCGACCCGAATGTGCAATTTTATATTTATTTGTTAACTAATTAGCGCGCTTCAAGAAAAGAAAATCATTCTAAATAACAATATAACATTTCTAAAATGGCAAGACATCAACAGTTGTATATACATGAACTGTATAAATTATCGCAATTCTTTCAATGTAATAAATTTCTACCTTGTCATCTGTTTATGTCAATCCATAACATAGAATTACTGTTGTCTT
Source organism: Dreissena rostriformis (assembly GCA_007657795.1). Lineage (NCBI taxonomy): Eukaryota > Metazoa > Mollusca > Bivalvia > Myida > Dreissenidae > Dreissena > Dreissena rostriformis. The sequence goes on from VMBQ01002970.1 coordinate 37,794, forward strand.
AAATGGCACACATAGCAACTTAAGATACTTATATACTATATAGGATATGATAGGCAGAAAGTATGACTTTGAACATTGCTGTTTAAACCATTTGAATAGTTATATAATTGATGTATGTTGGTAGATTATGTACTACTTACTGTAATCTAAACGTGTGACGGTTGATGATCGGATCTGAATAGTGCTGGGCTATCTCGACAGTGTCAGTGGCAGGCGTCTGACAATTAAACAATTAAAAGACCAGATCGCCGAATTCCTCAAAAATACATTTTTGGAGTGCGGTATGGCACCCGTCATCAACATTAGCACGTGTCTAGGGCGGATGTTAAGTTCGCTCACAGAGGAAGCTGCTCATGAAAAAGAAATCGATAAGTTACTATATAATGGCAGGTGATGCCATTTTAAAGTCGGTTACAATTTCTACTGTTAAAGGGCAAAACACTCTATTTGAGTCTTCAAGTGCCTCTATAACATATATCTTTTGACAATAATACTATACGATTGCCACTTAGCCAATCCCTCTTGATGATCTCATTTCCTTTAGTATACATTGTGACAAAAAACTCCCAAGTGCACCGTGCTTACGGATAACACCTTCAAGAAACAAAAACAGAAGCATGTTAAAGTTAAAACACAACTTTTCTTTATTTGAAGTATTTGAACACAGATATACTTCCTTGAAATATATAGTTAACCTCGATACATGTATCGAAGAACAAAACCAACCAAATCTATTTTATTTTCTGAAATCAAGCGTATATACTTGTTTTGCAAAATAATTCTTTTTTTTTCTCATTTATTAATGCACTCTTATGAAGTCATCAATTACACAAAGTAGAAATGTACACAAATGAGTGGTTTAACATTTTCATAAGTACCAACTCCCTTACCAACACGCATGCACATATACTCAAAACATACATAAACATGCACACATACATAGACAAGAAAAAAAGGAAAGTAAATATACATAATATATAACATAAAAAACATAGAATTGAAATTTTGCATTTCTCTTAAAATAAGTATACTTCCTTTCTCACATATGTTCATAAACACACACAATTACACGCACACTCACATCACGCACACACTTTCACACACATCATATATTCTATTAAATGATTAACAGTATGTATTATAGATAAATATAATATACATATGTTCATAAACACACACAATTTCACCTACACTCTCATCACGCATACTCTCACACACACATCATATATTCTATTACATGTTTAACAGTATGTATTATGGATAAATATAGCAACAATAGTAATTTCTTTCATCCTGTGTTTCTGTACTTTACAATTATAAATACAGTTGATAAAGAACAAAACGAAAAGGCAAACAAATACGACAACGATATTTTAGTAATTGNTGTTGAGACAGTGCCACATGAATTTAGTACTGTATATAATGTACAAAGGCATGCGTGAAAAGTTCGATGTGTTAATGTGAATTCACTATTGGATTTAAACGTGATACTGGTTTTTAACCTTACCTTGGCTGGACTGCCTGCCAGGAGTGCCTCAATCAGATTGGGGGAAAATACAGGACAGAACAGAACAACGGTATGCGATTTATTATTTCAATTCATTCTTTAATGAAATAATAACATTATTACCAGTAAATATTCCAGATAGTCTTGCCGTTAACACCACATCAAGTGCAAAAAGTGACATAATATTTTCGAACAGTAAGATATTGGGAAATAACCATATTTTGAACAAAGTTTTGGGGATTGTACATGGTCAAGTAATTAACTTAATGCATGGGCTATGAATATGTATGTAAAGTAATATTTGAATGGGACTTCAACGTTGTCAAAGTTAGTTATATTAGTAATAGACCCTCCAATAAATGTACAAAAGAAATCGACGTGAGTGCAAAAATCGTGCGGAATCTAAAATCTCCGTTTTTGAATCGTCTGCTGATCCGGATTGGCGCAATCAAGTGTATTGTTCTCGTACTTTTATCCATTGTGTACACACCGGTTTTACCGACAAAAACGCAGTGACGTCACCATCTATGTATAGAACGACCTTTATCAACATGCAAACTCAGTCATATTCGTTTCATCTTCGCCTATGGTCCCGTATGGGACATAGGATGCCAACCAGCTTCCTAGAGGTGTCTTGGTTCCAGCTGCCCCCACGTCTTGCCTATCTGCTTGGCATCTGCATGCATCCTGGTCTCGGTGTTTCTATACCGCCCTCTCTTCCTCTTCCAATTGGAATTCCAGGCCAGGGATAGCCTTGTCGTATTGGACGCAGGCTGCTATCTTCAATATTGCAAAAGATTGTGGATTTTTTGGCATATGGATTGTGTGGCCTATCCATCGTCAACGTTTCAGAAGGATCTCTTCTTCAACATAATCTAGCTGTGTTCTTCTCCATAGGTCTTTGTTGGTGATCTTGTCAGGCCAGCGGATCTTAAGAATTTTTCAAATGAGGCAGGTGTTGATGAAGACGCTAGACCCCATATGTTTTTCGGCTAATGGGAGGCTGCTCGTGCTTTACCGATGCGGGTTCTGACGTCTGAAACCGTTCCGCCATGGTTAAGGTTCAAGGTAAGTTGTCCTCAACAATGTTGGTATTTTCCAGCATCTGTTGTTGGGTGTGATATTGAAGGGCCAGATCGTCGACAAAGTCGAGGTCGTCCAACTGCTTCCAAATTGTCCATAGGATTCCGTTCCGCTTCTGGTACGTCGATGTCTTCATGGCCCAGTCTATGGACAGCATGAACTGGAAATGTAAAAGTAAGCAGCCTTGCTTAACCCCGGTTCTAACTTCAAACGCGTCGTCGAGCAGTTCGCCGTTAACGATTCTGAAAGTCATCCCTCCATGTGACTTGCCGATGAAGTTGTTGGTCTTTTTTGGAACTCCGTGGTGTCTTAGTAGTCTTCAGATTGACTTGACTGCCAGTCAACGCTATCAGACGAAGTTGACGTAGAGGGATGAGTTCAACTAGAGTGATTGTTTCAGAATGACGCACAGGGTTGCGATCTGATCCGTGCGCGATTTCTCCTTTCGGAAAGCGATTTTTGGTCACGGAGATGCGGGACTAGAGGGTCTTTCAATCGGTTCAGCAAATTGCGATTTAACACCTTTTATGTGATGGACAACGACGTTATCCCTCGGTAGTTAGAGCAGGAACTGTGGTGGTCTTTCTCTGGAAGCTTGATAAGGTAGCCCACTTTCCACTGTGTTGGTATTTCTTCTTAACATATCTTCCTAAAGGGCGGGTAGAGAAGCTCCACACTGGTCTCGACGTCGGATTCAGCGCCTCTGCCCGTATGCTGGCAGGTCCTGCAGACTTGCTATTCTTCACTTGCTTAATAGCGCTTCGGGTCTCTTCCTTCGTGGGTGCGCAACACTTTTTTGGAGGATAGTTTTGAGCTGGCAGTACATCCGGTGGTTTCGCTGGTGCTTACCTGTTGAGTAGCTCTTGAAAGTGCTTAATCTACCTCTTTTTATGTCCTTTGTCGCCTGCTATTACTCCTTCCTTCTTGTCCGTAACTTGCCTCTATGGCATGGCATACTTTTCTGCTATTCTCTCGGTGAGGTGATTGGGTACAGTTCATTGGTTCTGTTCTGGTGTGCTGCATCTTCTGCTTCCGTAGCCAGCGTTTCACGGTAGTTTCACTTTTCTGCTCTTATTCTTTGCTTGACGTTCCTATTTGCTTCGGTGTACTATTCATGTGCTTTTTGTTTTCTGCTCGTATTCTGCTGTTGTTGATACTTGCTTTATTTCATCTTCGTTCTTCAACTTTCTGTGGCGTCATTGCTGATATCCATTACTTGTGGACGTACGACATGGACCCTAGAACTTTTTGGCATGTTGAGGTCACTGCATCTTCCACTTTCAGCCACTTCTGCTCTATCGTATCTTATTCAAGCAGCTTCTCTAGGACAAGAGAATGACCTTGAACTTATCATGAGTCAAGATGTCTCTCAGCTTAGAGGTGTTGTTACGCTGGCATTGACTTTAGAGACACGGGAATGATGGTCTAAAGCTTCTCATCGCTTGACGTGTACTTCGTGAAGAGAGCGACGAGACTTCCATACGATGCACAGGTGGTCGATCTTGTTCTCCGTTGATTGGTCTCGAGACACCCAAGTAACATTGTGTATCCTTCTGTGGTGGAAAACACTTCCTACGATGACCATGTTACCAGTGACGCACAGGTCGGCGAATCTCTTACCGTTGCCATTCATATCGCCTAGCAATTGCTGTCCCATCATCTCAATATCCTTGGTTGTCACCGACGATCTTGGTGTTGAATTCAGTTATTAAAATGAGAATGTTCCTCTTTGGTCTGTCTTGTATGAGGGTTGACAGTTTGTTGTAATATATATCTTCATATATTTGCTACAGAATGTACAGTAAGAACTTGAATAATAACTCTGTAATAATTATGTTATCAACAATTATGACTCGTCTAATTAATAAAGCAACACAGTGAAACAAAATCACGAGTATGTAATAGCCATTTTTAAAATACAACCACATTTTACAATTTTACACATTATCTTTGTTTATCTTTTGTTGTTTTGTGACTTTTAACTAGAGACATTTATAAATATACCCATGTTTCCAGAGGATGGCCTCTACGCGAAGTATGTTTCAGTCCTTTCAGTAAAACCCAAGATGACAACGTTGCACAGAACCAGCTTGTCTGAAAACTAACTTAAACCTTGACTTAATCAAGATCAGCCCTTCACTCAGTTGATCTCGACAAAGCTCGGAAACCCTGACAGCTTCTGAACGCTTTAAAAAATCTAGACACCGAGTGAAATTTGTATTGTCATATACATGTATTGCAATAGCGTGTGGATCTGCTGTGTTGTTGTATTCCTGTTCACAGCATGTAGCGAGATAATCTTCATTTCCTAAAACATCAAGGAATACTCGTTAAGAGGGATACTAAAAAATAATCGCAATCCCCATCATCATTTTACTGACATTACCGTGGGTCTAACAATTGATATATACTGAACGGTACACATATTATTTGCAGTCACGTTTATAAAGATTGTTTTGGAAACTCTAAATTTCGCGTTTTCAAACAATATTTTATTCTGTATTATACCTTCATTTGATGTTGATCCACAATTGTTCAAACTTGAGAATAGTGTTAATGTTAAAATTTGAATTTTGCAAAAACAAATCCACCGTAAATTTAAATTAATAAGTGAATTTTCAGTTTGTAAGAAATACAAAGAACGAAGAAGGGTTCAACTTTGCGCATGTGGTAAAACATAATTTGTATGATGACATCATTGTTGATTGAAATCGCAGGAACAGTAATAATGCTGCAAATTGTCCAAGTCTTCTATGACAACTTATATGCATTCATTAGTATAAAAACAGTAGCACCCGGCAGTGTCCGTATTTATACGTCAGTAAACACAAATTAGAATATGGATTGACTAACAAATTGTTCCCCATTCATTTCTAAAATATGTAGCCATGTTTGATGGGATATCTCTTAAATTTTTCAACGTTCTTTTGGCTATTGATCAAGGTCAGTAAAGGTCAAAATCAGTGTTTGACAGCTACGTCAAAAAATACCGGGCCAACTTACTCCATGGTACCTTAGCGTCTAAAGTAACCTTAATGTCCAGACAATTATCAATTTTAAAAAGTACACGACTGGTATTTGGTTAATTTTTATTTCGTTATTATTCAGTATTCAATTTTCACCAAATTTAAATGTATTTCTATAACAAAAAATGGATTGATTTTACAATACAAAACAATAATATAATTAAGCTTTTGAATTGAGAAAGCAACAGCAAAACAATAACGAATGCTATTTTTCTGCTTTGATATACATTTACTATATTTGTAATTGTTACGATATAATTAATATATGAAATCAAAACAATAAATGCATTTTCGTTTTTAAATTATACTTAAATGTGAGAATTAAACACAACATTTATTTGTTAAAGAACAACTCGATCATGCAGTTTTTGTACCATAAAACCGACAGGTTCTTAGTGAAGGGGAAGTTTGCTAGACGTTGTATTAAGACACATGCCTTTGGTGTGACTAAATACGTATTAACGGTTTATTTTCTATTTTAAACTTGCTTTCGTTAAAATGTTCAAGTCTCAAAGTCTCAGTGCAAGGAACAAGCATGCAAAGCGCATATATCAGCTGTAATTGTGAGCTTTTAAGTTTATAAATGAACTGCACTCCTGTCATATCTTGACATCTTTGACACTGCACCGGGTCATATCAGTTTTTCATCAACATGTTGAATGTAAAATCGAATTTCTCCACCAATACGATTTGTTTTAAGAAACCCTGGCGGCTATGTTACTCGGGGGACATTTGTTGATATCATTTTCGGTGCAAAAACTTGTTCACTGGCATACCTTTAAAGAAATTGGTAAATATAGTGCTAAATAGGGGACAAACCATGCCTCGTCGACTTCAAATAGCCATATTTCAATAAATCCTGAATAATAATAACCAGGATTGTTCTAACATACATGATAATACCTCCTTTGAAAAAACCAAAATATATTTTAATTCAAAAATGCCTTTAAACAATTATAGAACTGGATTTACTTACCCTACCGAAATTAAGCCAAATTTATCGGAAACTTTTCCAAGCAGGTCGAACTTTTTACATCAGATCAGGTTTCCGGGGGTGCAGATGTCATTGCAGATTTATATTAAATATTATTAAGCTAAGCCTAAAATACGTATATATTCTGTCGAACTATTTTATCAGATGAGAATAAAAATTTTACCAACAGCTGTTCTTTGTTAAGGGACCATTGGCCAGTGTAATACATGACAATACAAACAACCTAACCATGAACACTGCATGTAAAAAGGGTAATGCGGGAACGGTCAATGCAAAAACGAAAACGACAATATTGGGGTTTAAAACATAAGCGTATAAAGCCGTTTATTGTGGTCGGTACACTTTTCTTATATAACATTAAAATGTAATAGAAAGTAATAAATTCAATAATCTTAAGAGCACCCACTGATGTTCACATACTTTTCTATTAGGCATTTCTATTGTATGTTAAGTTTACTTGAGAAAACCGCATGGATTCAATTTTCTGCAACACTGTTTACTAGTATGTCAAATTGTTGTTGTGTGAATGTAAAAACGAGTCTTGTTTCATTTCTAGGCGGCCACTTTCCTATTACAATTTGATTGTCGACCGTTGGTATTGGGTCTGACACTGTCAGAGTAGCGGACAGAAATTATCGCCTTGTTTTGCAATGTTTAACAAGGCGTCTGTAGAGAGCAGGAAATTTCTCTTCTTTTTGCATATGTTCGTTGTAATTTTGTCTCCTGTGAATACTCCAAACATTCAAGTAAGATCATTGCTTTTATTAGAAGTTATGTTTCTTATTGCAAGAGGTTCAACACAACAAAACCCCGAGTTGAGTTATTATATTTGTGAATATGTCTTAAAGGTATTTGTGTCAAAGGAAATACAATTGCTATGATAGTGTAAGAAATACTTTAACATCAATTGTAATTGTTTTGAATCACACAAAAACGATAGTAAACCAATGAACGAAATGAAAGATCGCTTAATAGTCTTAAAAGACTTTGCTATGCGATTGGATAATTGTTAGTTAGGACGTGTTTGTCTACGTTGATCAGCTTATTATACGAGATAGAAACATTTTTTTTTTAATTTTATTAATTTACATTTATTGATAAATTTATTGGAAAAAAATGCTTCTTTTAGAACTATATTGGATTTTTTTCACCGGATTGAAACCTACGTGACAGGTCATCCAACCGTCACGTAGGTTTCAATCCGGTAAAAAAAAACGCGACACTGAAGTTATTCATTCTATAAACCGTATGCTATTTCTAACTTATTGTGTGTAAACACGAAGAATTCGGAAGTAAAATTGATTAGTAAAGTTCGATTATGTGGAAAATTCACAGCAACCGATGGGTAACAATTAGCCGATCGGATTCTAAACAAGCTTAAAATGTTATTTTAGGCATACAATTATATTTACTAATAAACTGTTTTCCTTGTTGTGGAAAAGTATATTATTGTGATCAACCGGTGACTAAGCAGCTTTAATAAAACACATCAGTTTTTTCTCTCAATGATAAACAATTCGTAGCATGTTATATTTATGAACTACACGTGTTTTAAGTGCAAAAAAGCGTTTTTACATTTCATTGTGGGAATTCAAATGTTCAAAACCAATTCATTAAAAAAATATACATGATTACTTTAAAAAAAACATTTATGATATGTGATTTAAATCGAATGAAATTAATTTCCTTTCTTTACTTAGGAATCCATCTTTATATATCGAATAATTTGCCTTAACCGATCATCTTTAGAAATATAAAGTCGGGAGCTAATCAACGCATACTTCTTAAGACTCTCCAATATAATTAATTTTGCAATAAAAACAGAGATTTTATATCGGGGAGGATGTTCGAACAACTTTTCTATAACCAACATCTCACTTCGATTGCACTCTGCTTTGTGAAATCTTGGAAACATCCACTCACATACGTTGTAAATGGCCACTTGATGTCGTTTGATCCAACATATGAAAGAGTGTTTATTTCTGTGTCAACTTTTAATCTTTCAGGGAACAATGGAACTTGAGCAGGAAACAATAACGCCTACCGAAATCAAATATTTAAACTGCTACACAACAGAGTGCTACAACGAAATGCATTTCAATTAAACCTAGTCGTTTGCACGATATAATAACAAAACATGTTTTGACATAGACACATCCAATATATTTTCGACAGTGGAAAAAAAAGACAAAGTTCCAAAATTCAATCAAAACTGTTTAATTAGGTCAAAATTCATTCAGCGAAAGTTAAAGCGAAATCCGCCAAGCTGTAAGAGGTGTTGAAAAAAATAGATTTTGGGACTATATATTTGATATTGAAAAAACAGACACAGAACAATCATTCTGCCAAATTTTAACTCAGACAACTTTCCCTTTTCACGTCATATGTATGCATAACTGTGAACGTGTGAGCGAGATACACCCAGTAGTTTAAGCGGAATAAAATAACACAACATTTTGGGACTAAATATGCTTTGATGGAAAAACAGACAAAGCACCATAATTCCTTTTTTTACACACACAAACTCACCAATGTAATTCAACTCTGATAGTTTGAGCGAGATCCACTAAAAGGTAAGTTAAGTTGAACACCAAAAAATTGGTTCAATATATTTTATAGTGCAAAAACCGACAAAGGGCCATAATTCTGACAACGCTCGTCGCAGCCAAAATTCCTTTCTTTACGATCCTCTTCTCGTTAAAGTCATTCAAAAATGAACGTTAACGCGAGATACAGCAAGAAGTTAAAGGTGTTGAAAACACAAAAAAGGGTTACTAAATATTTTACAGTTAAAACACAGACATAGAGCAATACAATACAAAGGGCCATACTTTTGTTTAAAAGCGACGTAACCGAATACTATTTTTTACTCTCATCTTACAAATTAAGGTCATTAAATATAAAATTTTAATCGAGATTCACACAGAAGTTTAAGAGGATTTCAAACACAATCTTCGGAACCTAAGGACGTACGGGGTTAGGTACAAGCGGACGGACGGACAAGTGCAATGCTTAATGCCTACTTAATTCGTTGGGGCATACACATCTTTTATGTAAGGAATTCAATATACAAGTTGAAACAGGTGGCTATTCGTAAACCCTGAAACATGATTTCCTTTTATGGACTAAGCTGCCACATGGTGCGTAAAGCTTCGATATATATTTTCTAAATTTTTAAACAACTTTATTTGAAAAGGCCAATCAACAATATGTAAGATAATACAACACGTCAAAAATATAAATACCAAGCATAAATAACAATTATTTACATAATACATAATAATAAAAATAACTTCATTCTACTTGAAAAATGCAATTGTTGAATGTTATTAAAAAATGTTACAATAAACTAAGCATTATTAAACCCGTATACGATACAATATGTTTTACAAATTAAATGAAATGTGTTTGTTGACGTCACCAACAATAAGTTTACTCCCAGTTATTTTCTTAATATTGATTGTCGTTATTCGGGCTTACATGTCAACTTCGACGATGAAACCAGCCTAATTTATGTATTATAGTTATTTAACGTCAAATTTTACAAAGATCGAAATAAAAAACAGCAAAAGCATATTAGCTTTAATGGCAATAACATCAATGCGGTACATCAAAATGCCATGCTATACTTACATGTAAAACCTTGAGCAATATTTAGTCAGGTTTGACAATAATGCTACTAGAAAGGTTTTAATTAATAACGCACCATCAACGTTTCCGTATTAGGGGAATAATAGCAATGTATTTATGAGCACACGTCTTCACATCTGTTGGCAAGGAGCAATATCTAGTAAGCAATATTGACATATAATAGGTTGTAACGCATATATGCGTAAAATGTATTGAGCCAGTTACTATTCGGAATGAATTTATCAATATATGGTTTCTGTCAACATTTTGAAACGCAGATCACAATCGCTTGTAGTGTAAACATTGTGTACAATTCATATAAATGGAAGAATGTTCAAGATGATGCCATTTTCACCACAAAACAGCACAAATTACCAGTTTTCCAAAACACAATATTCAACGCATGTTATCTTAATATTAAATTTCAAACATTTATTTCTCGAAAGTAATTCAAAAGAAGGTGGTACTTTAAAACACAACTTCATATCAACAGTTCATGTTTCTGTTGATCAAACTGTTGAGGGTTGCGCTGTGGGATTACATTGAGCAGGACATTTCAGTGCATATAAAACGAATCATTTGTAATTGTGTCTCGCGTGAATACTCCAGACAGTTATAAATTATGACAACAGTGACATGTTTCTCATTCGTGCTCCTAAATCACGCATTCACTTTTTCTAGAAATACATATACATATTAATGAAAAATGTCGCTAAATGTCTTTGGACAGAAAATATCACATAATGCATAATCTAATTTCAAATGTCATTATTTGCTTTAAAACTCCTCAAATGATTAAATTTATTGAAACACATTGTACGTTTGACGATTTAAAAGCTAACATTAACGTTCATTAAAAAAAATACAATCAGCGCACTTTTTTCCCCAAAGAATTACGCCACAATGTTGCGCCCTTCGATGAATTCCAGTTTAAAATTTACGACGTGCCATGCACTAATCTAATTCATTTATCGAATATATAAATTATATATTTTATATGACGTCATGAAATGAATACACAGACGATCACACATTTCGAGACAAACTGAATGTCTTTACAAAATGAATAAAACTTGGTCATCAACAATAATGAAATATAAAATGAGCCGGAAAAGAGTGAACAGCCAGTTACGTTTCAAATTAAACAGTATGCACAGAAAATGAGGTGATGTGACCGTTCAAGTTTGAAAAAGTAAATACTTTTTGGTCGATTTTTATTTGTAGAGTTTGTTTTAGTGTAGATTTGTCGTTGTACTTGAGTAACTAAAGATTAAGTCCCTACAAATACATCGTATACATACATCCAATTCTTCAAAATCTTAAGCTGTGACACTTTCTAAAACAGCAATATTCAGGCATGACAAGAATACGCACCATCGTGCTCGGAAATATATGAAATCAGTTCAATTAGATAACTTTCTCGGTCTTTAAAGGAGGGAAATAATGTAACATATAATATATTAAACGCACTCCAAACTATTCAAGAGGTTTCGATCATTAGATAGCTAGTAACATAAATTGTTTAAAATAATCATGTTTAATATTTTTAAGACCACATTTTATAAATCAATTGCATCAACATGGCTATGTAAGTAGATTAACAGCTTTTGTTTTCTATAATGCAACCATCTTCTTGTGTGGAATTGCCATGAACATTTATTTGATCAGCAAAACAATTCGAAATACTTTTCGTTTTCAATTAGTGTACATCAGACATATACCACGTTGACAAATCACTACTAGTCTCTGTGCATATGTTCATACGACACACGGCTACATTTTTGTATTCTTTTGCAAACGGTTGTGTTGCGTGTGTTATTGAGTACATTTAAAGGTGTTTGTGCGGAAGTAAGTAAACTTTACTGATTAAAGAATAATTCTATGTCTAAATTAATGTATTTCGAGTGTAATCGTGTGTTATTTAAAATGAAATGTTGGTACTGAAATAGTATTCAATAAATAAATAGCCTTTATTATATTTCTAGAACAAGTTCATGGGGAAGAAGTTTAGTTTAATGTAATTACTGTCTGGAGTATTCACATGAGACACAGTATCATTTGCAATCATGTAACGTGAACAGATATTTCATACTTTCATAGTTTATTAAGTTCTATAGCGCATCTACATGTGTGATGTTAACGCCTAAACATGAATCATTATCAATGTGAATAAACCTGATATAACTTTGGCCTGAAAATGCAAAATTAGGTCAACTATATTTATTCAACCGCAGAACATGTTATGTGTTCTCAAAGTCTCTAAATAAAGTAATTTAATCAATGACCCATTTAAAAAACTGCACGGTTTATTTCTGGTGCTTTTAATTAAATACTTAAACAAAAATGTATTAATGAATCCATATGTTAATTTATTTATATACAAAATATTTGAATTTATAACGAAGTTTATTTTATTTATATATATATAAGATATAATACAAGTTGTTTTAAAAACTTTGCATGTTGTAACTTTACAGCAATGGCTAAACAAGTAAAAGGTCGTGTATTACATGTGTTATGTTCTATTCATAATGAACATAGTAAGGTATGTACATACTGATGTTTAAACTACATATTCTCATTTACAAATGTGTATATCGTAAGCTAATTTATTTGTAAATTGGTATTACTTCAGAAAATGATATCGATCATTTTTGTACAAAGCGACATTTGCGTGTTGCGGATTCAAAGGCAAAACGTTATTAAACATTTATGGGATTCAAGTTTTCGGTTGCATCTTAATTACGACGAGTGCTGATTTTGGAATTTAGAACTGCAAGAACTGTTGAAAGCAATTATTGGATGACCTTGTTTGGTAATGTCAAACACACATAGAGACGCGCAGTTTTGCTGTATTGAGCAGGAAATTACCATTCATTTACATGAGTTCAGTTGAAATTTAGTCTTGTGTGAATACTCTAGACACTATGTGTAAAAATAAGAACATTTTCTCGATTCAATTCAATAGTTTTGTTAGACGAACGGTAAAAAGCAAATACACTTTCCATGAAGCAGTAAATATAACTGGGTAAATAAAAGATATCTTCATATTATGGTAAATATTAATTCTAGCTTTGCCAACGGCTGTAAACTTGCTGGAATTACTTAACTGTGTTACAAAATAATTAACATAAACATAAATTATTATCGGATGTCATACACATTCCTCATACCCAGCATGCTCTGTCTATGTTTCTTTGTTAAATTGTTAAGTATTAGCAAAATTAATCAAATCTCTTAAATAATGCAATTTAAGTACTGTTGGAGATCCATGTTCCGTAATATGTTAATTATAAATGCACGAAGACTAAAACGTTGAACATGAAGTGTGGTATATTTAACGAAAATCAAATCTGATACAATTATTCATCAAATCGTGTAATGCATTACCGCATAAAGGCTTCTAAATAATTGCTATGTTGCAAATTGAAACGTCAAAACAATGTTGAAATAAGATGCTTGTTGAACCATTTCGAAAAAAAACGGTAATTAAAATGCGAACCAAATATAACTCCCGTCGCAACGATATTAAACTTTAATGAGATGGCCATGATCAATATACATGTGTTTTGTTTTAAATGTTTCATAACTGAATATCATGTCACGTTACGGTACCGTTCATACATCTGTAAAAATATGCTCTATATGCATGTGTGGCTCTTTTATTTTAAGACTATATTTCAGGATTTAAACGGTCTAACGTTGGGGCGATAATAGATCATCATTTATGCAGTCGTCTTTCATTTTGTGAAATAACGGAAATAATAAACGAATGATTATTTAAAGAGTATTAATGAGAGAGTCATTTTTAGGTGTGTTCACATCTTTCACTCTTTTGTGTTCCACCGATGTTTTATCGTGTTGCAAAATAAAATTTAAAAAAGTATGCTTCATTTTTTTCAGCAGGCAATTTAATGTATAATAGTGCTCGTGTTTTTATAACTCGTAGTATAGGAGGTTCAAACATATATTTATTCGACATTGTTGGATAATATGTTTTATTATATCAAGCACTGCAGCAGAATTATGTCTTCTGGTTCATCAAGGAACTTTCCTAACTGACCCATGGGACATATACAATCGTGGAATGCGACAATTCGTTCAAGTAATTACATTTCAGGCCGATCGTATAACTTCAGATTACATCATTTATCAAGGGGGATTTCCGACTTATGTTGGTGGTAAATGGTACACAGTTTGCTGAAGATAACAATTATTAGCAACTGCTCTGATGATATAAAATGCACACAAAGGCAGATATTCATGAACAATGACGCAGTAAAACATGTCTTATTGATTATATCGGATTACATGTTTTCGATTTTAATTTGGTCCTTTGATCGCTCCAAATATCGGATTCTATATGGGCCCATAACGTATTTCTCTCCTTTACTTACAATCAGACACACCGTTAAGGCAACATGCGTAGGTTTTCTATATAATACTTATCAGTCAGATTGTTATCAATCTAAATTTACCAATCAAATGTCTGAGTCACGGGAAGCCAAGTGCTTCTGTTAGAGCCGAGTGTGTATTGCAAATGATAAGAGTGGCTTATATCTTTCAGATAGAAGGGGTTCCGAAATGGCGAGTTCCAGAGTGTAGCTTTCCCGTCAGGAAAATGGTAATTAGGTACAGTTATAAGATGCCAGCTATGCGACAGAGCCAAAAGTCACGATGGACACTTTGTTGAAAGTTAGGACATAGGACACCATGAAATGGTCTTAGTAACATGACTAGTAAGTATCTTGTCAACTATCAATTTTTAAGAGAACAGGGTTGATGTATGTCCATTGTAATTTAATATTCAATTTACACTTTATACATGTATCCATCTTTTAAGATATTTCTAATAAACAATATTAATTTATTATAAAAAATATAAAGCGTTTATTAACATTATGCGTGGTTACCACACGGGATATTAGTGCATAAAGAGTCTACAGTTTGAAAAGGCAGGACGTTGTCTTGCGTTATTTTCCATAAAAATCAGAAAATGTGTAGGTGAATACGTATCTGTATCAGTTGTCTGCCTCTCAGATAATTTAACTTATGTGAACATTAGTTGTCAAGTATAACACTGTTTCCATACCTTGAAACTGGCATGCTTCATCAAATGCACGAGTGATAAGCACAGAAAAGAACAGAACAGACAGTTTATTAGACTTATACATACGTACATCAATGCATATAATCATAAATAAAGTAATGTCACGGGGTCATTATACTATAGTAGGTAACTAAATTAATAATACATTATATATAAGTATGACAATTCAATGGAATTGTATGTTAAAGGCAGTAAGGACAAACTACTTTATTTCATTTACTATGGTACATATATATATGTATACAAAAAGAAGAAAAGAAAAACAATAATACACATACTATCTGACAATGCGAACAAGTATTTCGTATGATAGGTTGGAAAAAGGAGGGCGATAATGGCTTGATCGTGTGACATAGTTTTTGACGCTGATTGATCGAGATTCAAACATGGCCTTTATATTGTAGTTTCACTTCTTCATATTAAGATAAACAAGTTTTATCAAGATTATGTCATAAATGTGGACTGTAAAGTGGTAACAAGTTTATGTTTAAGGTTTGATCTGGTGACCTAGTTTTATAAGCCGATTGACATTTTTTTATACATATTCCAGATATTTGAATTCGGCATAGATATATGGTCAAGATTAACATTCTGACCAAGTTACATCATGATTGAGTCATACATTTGGCCTCTAGAGTGGTAACATGATTGTCCTAAGGTTTGATCAGTAGGCCTGGTTTTTCGAGTTTCGTGATGCAGATTCACATTCCTGATTCAAATTCGGCCTAGACATCGTCAATATTAACATACTGATTACGTTTTATCAAGATTCAGTCATACATGTGGCCTATAGATTGGCAATAAGGTTTTTCTATAAGTTTGATCTGGTGATCTAGGA
This sequence comes from Dreissena rostriformis, assembly GCA_007657795.1. Classification (NCBI taxonomy): domain Eukaryota; kingdom Metazoa; phylum Mollusca; class Bivalvia; order Myida; family Dreissenidae; genus Dreissena; species Dreissena rostriformis. Next base: position 53,982 of record VMBQ01002970.1, read on the forward strand.
TTTGGATGCAGCTGCCCCAGATTCGAACTGTTCATAGATAATGTAAACAAAAACACTCTGATCAAGTGCCAACATGATTGAGGTATAAATGTGGCTCCTAGAATGATAGCACGTTTCTCTTATATTTGACCTGGTGACCTAGTGACGCACGTAACATATATTTGCACTCGGTCTAAATGTTGTTAATACAATATGCTGACCATGTGTCATCGAGATTACATTAAAAATGTTACTTCGAAAGGGGTAACAAGGTTTTTAAAGATTTGACTAGCCATCTAGCTTTTGAAGCCGATTGACCCAAATTCAAACTCTGCCTAGTTATTGTTCCGATAAATATTCTAACAAATCTTTATAAAAATAGGATGACAAATGTGGCCTCTAGAGTGGAAACGAGATTTAAGTTGACAAATGACACACGACGCAAAAGACGACGGATTCTCGACATAGACTGACACGAATAGCTCAACATGAGCCTTTAATGGTCATGTTTTAGGCGACAAAAAAAAATGTGACGCCTAATAGGAAAACTCACGTTTTGATTTAATAAAAAAATCAACTTATAATGTTTATTTACTTTTAATTGTTCGTGAAACTCTTTTATTTTGTTTGCACCTGAATGTTTTTTTTTATATTGTATACATGCACTCGACGAATTCTTATGTGCGACAACAAAAAGTAAAAAAAAAAAACACACCGCCTGTCCTATTTTCTAATTTGTTGATTCCATGATTTAAGATAAATGCAAAATAAGTGATTTTGAGGAGACATCTGACTTGTAAAGTCGTTTTTTTCCAGAATAACACGGATGATGCAGACTATATTGTTGTTCAATATAATGACAAAAACGTGGTTCTGCAATCAAACATTTAATACATGGCAAATCTCGAGATTTACAAGTCTATGAATTGTAGACATCATTGACGTTACGGTTAAATTTAGAAAAGTAGTTCAATGCAAAAGAGTCTACATACGTGCGCTGAAATTTCTTCCAGATGTATTACCGCAAATAGCTATTACAATATTATTTAGCAAAACATATTTAAGTATATAGCCGGTTATTTTGTGTGTGATACAATATTGTAACATTTCATAATTACATATAACACTTACATAATAAATCATCACAATAATAATGTTTAAAATACATATTAAATCGTTTACACAATCGAATATTACAAAATAATTTAACCTTTTATGAAAATGTATGTTTACTTATAAAAAACATACGATTCAATTTGCAACAAAACAACCCGTTTGATGTTTTCGAACAAGAAAAAAATTAACCTAAAATCATGTAATTGGTGTGTTGTGGATTCAAAGGCAACCCGTTATTTAACATTCATAGGCAGCAAGTTTCCTGTTACACTTAAATCGCGACGACTGTTGGTCTAGAGTCTAGCACTGTCACAGCAGTTGACAGTAATTATCGGCACTGATAGCCGTGTTTTGCAATATGAAAGGGAGACGAGCGGCGAGCATGTAAAGAACAGGAAACTTTCGTTCAATTAACATGAGTTTTGTTTAAATTGTGTCTTGTTTAATATCTCAGACAGAACAGATTTAAAGGATAGAAATATCACTAAGAACATTTTCTCAATTAAGTTGTATAGTTTTGTGTGTACGTACTTATTGTAAATATGTGACGGTGTTTAAAATATATTAACATTTGTTTAAAATACATTAACAAAAACAAATAAAATGATGTTTTTTATGTTCAACACACTTAGCATGTCTATTTATCTTTTGCTTTTTAATGTAAAGACATTAGTAAAAAAATAAACACATACCCGAAAATGTAATTTAACTTTGAAATGAATCCTGTCCCATTATGCTCATGATGTTAATTATAAATGAAGTAAGACTAAAACGTAAAACGCAGATTTTTAACAACCATATGTTACCCTTTTTGCATACAAATATTTCAATTGATTATACGTTATTCTAACACTACACGCGACTTGTTTTCTATAAACAAAGAAGGAAATCAAGTGTGGGTTATTCTGCAATAATAATGGGCGGAGCTTAATGTTTCGAAAATAGTTCCGAATAAATAAAGAAAATATTGCAGTAAAATGCACGTGCTAAAACCCGCTCTAAAAGAAATGTCATAAATGTAGCATGTATATAAGTGTAATGAAACAACAAATTGTATATTTGGTGATAAGTGGCATAACCACGCCTACAAAGAATGTTACTTGTTAGGAAACATAAGTAATAAAACATTTATAGCATCTCAGCTTTTTAGTAGCATCAAAAAACGTGACGTCATTTAGTTTCTTCGATTTTTGTTGTGAATGAAAACGACGTCATATGTTTGTTACGATTCAATGACGTCACTAAATAGTGAACTTTATACTAAGAAGGGCGGAGTGTTGAAAAATATAGTTCACGTCCAAAATCTTGAACCAAATCAATCAGAATCGTGTGAGAATCGAAATAATATTTTTCTATGATGGTTTGTTGTCGAATAACCCACAGTAAGGAGTATAGATGCGTGAAATCAAATCACGCGTGCTTCGCACTCGTGATTTAATTCCTACGCATCTATACTGCTTATAGATTGGTTACCTCCCCTTAATTATCGTTACTCTCTGTATATTATAGTCAACGGTTATATTCAACGGGGAACCAGTTAATACTGCTTACTGTGGGTTTTTCGACAACAAACCATGATAGAAAAATATTATTTCTTTATTAATTGTACAATATATACATATGTTAAATAAGGTAACATTACATTCGGAAACGTTTGACACGCCACACAAATATTCTAGAACAAAAGCAATTTACAAACCTAAATGGCAATAAGATAATTGCTGTGCTTTAAATGTAAAACTATAGTTTAAATGTCACAAAACTGGCAGAAATATTGAGTAAAGTTTCGCAATCTTCATAAATAAAAAAGAGCATCACATTTTGTGTAATACGAGAGTTATATTAATGTATTTAGGAGGCCATTGTTTGCACTTCTGTTGTCATTTTTCTGGAAACATATTGATATATAATATAAGGTAACACATATATGTGTTATGTATATTGAGCGAGCAACTATTCGGATGACCATAATCAATAGATGGTTTTCTATCGAAACAACGATACGCAAACATCTTTCACTTTGACTTTTGCTTTTCGTACAACTCAGCTAAAAATTATGTAAGATTAATTTTTAAGAAGACTCCTAGTTCGCGAGATATATAACTTTTCGAACGGTGTATGCAAAACATTTTCAGTTATTTTAGGCAGATGGAAGTACATTTACTCAATATTCCATTTCAGAACTTCATAACTGAAATAGGTTTTTATTATAGGTGTTGTTTAATAGCACAACGTCCTGAAATGATGTTTACTGACATTTTAATTTCTGTTCAACGTAAATATTGAATTACTGTCGTTTCTGGTCATAAACGTGTACAACAAGTCATGTTTAGCATAACAACTAGTACCGCAGCCAGGGAGATGCGCAGTGGGATTAATTTGAACAGGGTTTTTTAATTCACATCACATGGTTTCAGTTGTGTTTAGCGTATTTTAGATAGTGTTTCAATAATAATAGAAAAATACAGAACTGTTTCTATTCGCTTTCCCAAAGCACACGTATTCTATAAATGAAAAAAAAAACGTTTTTACAACAGAAGTCGACAAATACGCATAGACAGAAAATACCACTTAATTAAGCATAGTTTAAAATGTAATTGTTTGAGATGTAATATCCTTTTGTAAAATATTCAAATGAGGAAATATTGATGCTCTTCTAACAACCATGTTCTATTCACCCAACTTAGTCTGTTATAAATTTTCATTTTGACCATTTGGCAACACACATTAACGTTAAATGGAACAAACTGGTACGCCCAATTGTAGAAAAACATTTAAAGAGATGTTTGGTGATGGGCCGTACAAAGAATGTTGGATATCACGTTGTGACATGCACACACAAATCAAATAAGATGAACAACACTTTACGTTTAAATATTTACACATAAACTTTAAATGCGGCTTCTTGACCGTTACAGTTTTAGTAAGCTTAAATGTTTTTTGTTGGTTTGTAAAGAGGTTTTTTTGTACCGAAATATTTTTAGTTTAATTGAGGAAAACTTTTCTTTATGGATATAATGTGTGTTTGAAATAGTATAACGTAAGTGAACCTTTTATTTGTGATGCTTTCCTAAACAACACTACTCATGAACTACAATAACAATGATGTCGTGTTGCAGACTATACCATTATGAAAGTCTGTTTATTTCAATGATAATATTTCTCAGTTTGTTCGAGGAAAAGAATGTAAAATTACATCTTATTAAAATCACTGCAAACTTAGCGATAAAGGTTTCATAGTTAATTTACATAGTCAGTAAACAAATTGTATTATAAGTAAACATATCTATACTTTAATAATAAAAAAAAAAAATGTTTATGAAGACAAGATTCATCTTGCATGTTAAACAGGTGTCTTTGCATGTTCCTTTTTTTCAGAATAAAAGGAGGATGTATTTCTGTAAACATTAGTAAGAGTGTTTAATGAAGCATATTTCATAACCCAGCTAATGCATGCGTTCAATATCCTTATCCTGACAACAATTGGAGAAATTCTGTGAAACTTGACAATTCATTGCGTGCATCAATGTCTGAGAAAGAGGATTGATTTCCTTCATTAAAGTATGCCAAGATATTGGTTTCATTATCGAAACCACTGCGCATAAACTATTTAAGACGCCTCAACTTCTTCAGATGTACGAATGGAACGCTAAGCATTTCACCCGTCGGTGAGTTTCCGTATGTACGAGAGATAATTTACAAATCCTTTCCCAAATAAATAAAAGAAATACTGCGAGTTTGTAAAAACAAGTCCTTACAAATATAAAGCTAACTCAATGTGCGAATCAGATAAATTAAACAAAAAAAGAACATTGCGACTCCCAAAATCCGTCTTTCACGTGGTTTATTGTGCTGCTGTCGTTGCTTAATTGCTATACACTCTTGGCTGACAATTACGTGCCAGATTTCACCCAGATAATGCCATAGCTAATTATTTTGGAATAAATAATCAACTGTAGTCATAAAGTAAAGAATTATGTTCGACTGATCGTTATTTGTATTTCCGAATACAAGCAGAATAATGCCAATATTATACACGAATGTTACTTTTATTATTTGCTATTAACCATTAACTAGTGTGTGCTTATGATTTGGTAATCGCTTCGTATTGTTTACTACTTAGCTTTACAAGGACAATTGTGTGTTTCCATAACACTTAATCTATAAAATTAACACTGGACAAAATAGAGTTGTGCAGCATTCTAATTATTCGAAATAATCTTAAATAATGACATTGTATAGAGGATATTTGTTGGATTCGGTGGATTATCGATTTTAATTCACGAGTGATCATAGAAATTAATATTTTCACGAGTGGCGCAGCCACGAGTGAAAATATATATTTTCTATGATCACGAGTGAATTAAAATCGATAATCCACCATATCAAAGAAATTTTCATTTTATTTCATGCTTGTTTTCACAGTTTATATACATTGTTAAAGAGTTTAACTAAAGAATGTCGTTGGGATAATGACGTCATTTCGTCAAAATAATGACGTCATTTCACAGTAAACAGTCAAAATTATCGATAATTTTCACTGATAAATTTCATTGTTTGAAACAGCGAAATTATCAGTTTTAATTCACTGATATTTCTCTATAAGCCACCGGAAAGCATTAAATTAATAGTATTTGTGATCAAACCGTGTAACTTCTTTAAGATTAAATGAATTAAAAAAAAAATCTGCTTGATAAAAAAGAACGTTTGAAAATATGTTTGCAATATGAAATTTTCAGTATATATTGCTCATAACTTGTCTTTCCATATTTTTATTTTTTTAAATTAAATGTTAATGATATATACATATGACACAATCCTTGCCAATTTAGTTCTTAATTGTAGAATAATTTATAGATAAATAACGAAAAATGAAAATTAGAATTGCCGATTTCATTTTTTATATCGACGTTTTCTTACATGATATAATCACTATATTAATAATTGCATCGCTCCATTTTTCTTCATTCTGTTCTTTTTAATTGATAGGGCGTTTTATATAAAATTATTACATGGTGTATTAACAGTCTTGTTAGTGCTACATATCTGTTATTGCATGTACATAACTGTTATATACTGTTATAAATACAAAAATACACTGCATGTGTTATTATACCTCCAACCAGTCCTCAAACTAGTCCGTTAAACTGATATAAGGCATATAAAAAAGTTAAACTTAAGATATATCAATAGGAGATCAATTTTATCATCACTACAGTCCCTCGTTTATGACCAGTGACCAATTGCATTAATATTAAACAAACACATCGCATGACGTGTAGATTCAATAGCAATATGCAAATCAGTATAGATTAGGACACTAATGCGTGGTTTTAGTTGCGAAAAGTGCAATGTTCTAAACTTGTCACGTTCTAGCTTTACTACGTTATTGTTTAAACTTTTTATCAAATGATACGGAACAGTGAACATCATAGTCGACAACAAACAGTGTTCTTTCATAGAGATTGCTATCGATAATACAACGTAAGGAATCATTTGCTCTTGTTTTACTCTGAAAACTTCACACACTTAGGTAATATTTAAATACTTGTTTTTGTTTGACTAAATATGTATTACACTGTGTATTTCAATGTAGGCGTTTATCGCTCAAGGAACAATGTAGCTCGAGAAAGTGGTGCAGATCAAAAGCTTCATTACAAAGCGAGAACATTAACAACTAGTTTCTTCCCACGTTTTCATGTCATCAAAAACGTTTCGAGCCATCATTAAAAAAATCTAAGGCCATATAATACCACTTGAGTTGGTTGAATGTATTTATCACTATAATCCACTGAAAACTAAATTGATAAGCAATTAATATACGTATATATGAAGCAGTTTACATGGAATGTCGGTTAATAGCTATTCATAGCTAATGTTTCTTTGTTACAAATGTACCGACTTAAAATAAAATTTGATTTGATTTGATTTGGAATGTTTTCAATCACTTGATCATTGAGCCATGGGTACATAATGTGTAGACTTCAATAATTCGTTTTGTACTCACATAGCTGATCACACAAACTGTGTTTATTGAAGGAAAACTAGAAAATGTGTTGCAACGTATCGCGTGAAAATGTTATATAAGTAGGTATTTAAGTTCTTTATTATTTATTATTGAAACTGGTTTGAAGCAAACAAGTGAATGATTTCATTTTTTTATATTGCAATTGTAAATTGTTTAATTGCATACCTATAAAGTCACTGCCTTACAAGAAACTTAATATAATTCGTTATGTCTAATATCTCAATATCAAATTGTCATTATTAGTATTTTTCATATAATAACAGAAATACAACGTTTGTACAAATCGTTCGAATATATTATTGATAACTTAAAACGACAACATATGAAAATCAGCATTGCAAAAATCAAATATGTCTATCGTCGCTTGACAGTATATACTGGTTGTTGCTGAGATACAAGCAAGTCTCTAAGATAATTACGTAGTAGTATAATATACTCGAATTCAGATTGTTAGAACACCTATGTGCGAGACCTTTAATACTAGACAGATATGGGGACTCCAAGACCTCATAAAACATGAAAGTGGATCCAACAAATAAAAGATGACACGCAAGATTTTAAATTTCAAGTTTTATTGGATCTACCGCCTCTTTGAGGAATAATGTTCAGAACAGACAGCAACAATAAACATATTACAGGTTACGAGGCATATACACAGTGAATATAAAGATGCATCAGTAGGAATCTTATAATCAATTCGTTTTCCTTTATGTATGGCCACAGACCACTTCCCTAGCAACTACACACTGGCCGTAGAATATGAGATGTAAATTCCATGGAATATTCAAATCACCATTAATAATTTCCGTGATGTTAAAATATGGTTTTGTTTGCAAAACAGTGAGATAACCCATGGCTCCTTGTCATAAATACATGGCCGTATTGTACAAAAAGGTTGCTCTCGTACTTGTGCAGCTGAAGGTGTATTTTACTAAGAATGTGCTATCTGTATTACGTTATAATTTCAACTTTTCACTACTTTTCATTTTCACCTGTTGTTTCATCTGACAACACAGATTGTTCTATCGTACAGAATGCTAACAACACAGTAAAGTAACAGACACTGTTGTTTTTTTTAGTTTTTTTTAAACCTCACACTCTTAGGTAATAAGTGAATACTTGATTAATCATATATGATACTGTTTATCTCAGTGTATGCGTTGTATTGCTCATAAAAAATGGAATTCTAGAAAGTGCTGCAAACCAAAAGCTTTAATACAAAGTGTAAACATCCCGAGAGAAAGCAAGTTTCTCGCACGTTTAATGTCATCAGAAACGTTCCGAGCCACCATTGAAGTATCTAATGCCATATCGTACCACTCGCGTTGAATGTATTTATGACTAAAATCCTTTGAAAACTAAATTGAGAAGCACTTTGTTTACGAATTAATGAGGCAAATAACATTGAATGTTTTCAAGCACTTGATAATTAAGAATTGGTGCATAATGTGTAGACTTCAACAATTCGTTTTGTTCTTACATATCTGATCACACAAACTGTGTTTATAAAAGGAATTGTAGATACCAATTGCAACAATTGTGTTGCAAAATATTGCGTGAAATTGATGTTTAAATATGTATTTTATTATTCGAATATTTATTTTTGAAACTGGTTTGAAACAAACAAGTGAATGATCTCATTTATATTTATATTGCACTTGTAAATTGTTTTATATAAAAAAGATATTTGCACTGCATTACCAGACACATAATAGAATTGTGTCTGATGTTTCGATATCAAATTTTTCATATAAGAATCATGTCATTACACACATAATAACAAACACTTTAGAATTGATAAATGAAAATAAAAGACAACAAATGAAAATCAGCATTGCAAATGTCAATATTTGCTATCGTCGCTTGACACTGTATACTGGATGTTGTTGGGATACAAGCAGGTATCTAACACAATTATGTAAATTGAATACACTTTATTCTTACCAATGTCTCTTCAAGTGTATCGTTGACGGTTATCGATACAATAAGCTTAAAGACATCGCATCATGTCAACTTAATAGAAGCTTCTGCGGTTTAAGCAATCTATTCTTGTACAGGAGTGCCATCGTCAGCGAAAAGTGTGAACAATCAAATCTAATAATGACAGAAAAAAAGTAATATAATATGCCTGACTTCAGATTGTTGAAAGTCCATTTGCAAGCATTTAAGACATATAGGTATGGGAACTCCAAGACGTCGTAAAGAAATGAAAGTGAAACAAACAAATAAAAGATGACACGCAGTATTTCATGTTTAATTGGATCAAACAAATACAAGATGACACGCAGGATTTCAAGTTTTATTGGATCAAACAAATACAAGATGCCATGCAGGATTTCAAGTTTTATTGGATACAATGCCTCTAAGTTTAAAATGTTTCAACACAAGCAGGAACACGAAAAATAATTTACAATTAACAAGGCATTTCAAACAAGTGAATATTAAGATGCATCAGTAGGAAAGGCAGCTTATAATCACTTAATTGTCATTTATTAATTACCACAGACCAAACCTTCCTTAGCAATTCAACATTAGAAAAAAGGCACATGACATGTAAGTTTCATGGAAAAAGTCACATCAGAACGAATGGGTACCGTGATGTTAAAGTATGGTCTCATTTGCGAAACAGTGATGTGACATGTGATTACTTGCCATAAATAAAGGACTGAATTATATATATAAAAAAAGGTTTCTCTTCTACTGATGCAGCTGAAGGTCAACTTTGTGTATAAATGTGTTTTATTAGGCATTTATTATCTCTATCACGTTATAAGTTTCACTTTTCATTAAATGATATGGAATAGTGAAGTATGACATTGACAACACTGATTGTTCAATAGCACAAATTAGTATCAACAACGTTAAGTAAGGGACACTGCTTATTTGTTCATTACCTATTTCAATGCCAGGTCGTGTTAAAAAAACATTTAAACATCTGAGAGGCGTTCCATTCCACTTCAAAATAATTAATATTTTATTCAATAGTTTCTTCTAGCGTCGAATATGCTTCTTAAGCTCTTCCATAACCAACAAAAACTTTGCTCAAACTTGTGTTGTGTGATGCATTCCAATACAATGCCCACTCATCAACTAAATGAACGTGACACCTTTGATGCAATATCCGGTTAATTCATTCGTAACTTTTAATCTTTCGTGGAACAATTGGTTTCGATAAAGAATACGTCAAAGACAAGGACACGCTGTGACAACATATTGCAGAAAAATCTAACTACTTAACCTGTGTAACTTGTATTGTAACCGTTTCACAATTTGTTCTATAGCGTAAAGTCCAATACGAGTATTTGTAATTTCAAACGCGAATGGTGATACAAATATAAGTACACGAATACGTTTTGTTTAATGATGGTGTTGATTAATAACAAGAGAGATGCTGCAATTGTATTCAATAAGACTACTATAAAATAGAACAATGAAACCGACAATGGGAGATGCTTATCAGTTGTATAATTGCGGGTGGTAATGTCTTATTGAATACAATGACAATGAAATCAAGATTGGTTCAATATATAATACATTTATTGATTCGCTCAAGTGTATAATTGACACACACACAAAACTACTCAAGAAGTGGGTAAGTCACTAGATCGACTAAATTAACGAAGGCAGAAAAAACACATACAATACTTGTGTTTAAAGAATATTTTGCCAACCGTACGATTAAGGGACTCTTAGAAAGCACAATAAATTATCTCTAAACTATTAACGTTCAGGATTTCATTGAAGGTATTTTAATAATTTTAATAGTAGCATTTAATGCTTAACAACTAAGGACTCGTCACGTGCCAGATATAACCCTCATGCTTATTTGTGTGTTTTCTATTTTTTGAGTGTGAATAAACCCTCATGCCTAAATGCATACGCATCGTAAGTCCACATCGATAGTTATTTCCGAAATAGCCAACACTTAGTCGCAAATTATTTCTTAAATAAACACCCTTATTTTCCTTCTTTGTCTTTACAAAAACTAGTTGCGGGTCGTTGTAGACTACGTTATATAAATGAATTAAGTAAACTAGAAACACATGTACAATGTTAACATAAATCTAAAAATATTTGCATTTCAGTATAATAAAATGTCTTTGCCTACATGCCCTTCATGTGTCATAAATATGGATCAGGAAGTGCATGGTAATAGATAAGTTTGGTTGATATTCTTGGACATTCGTTAGAATTGTTAACATCCCAAGCGTCATGTTCAATAGATAATATTTTAATACAGTCGCATTATTTTGTAAATCGTTTATATCATAAGAATATACTGTTCGTTTTTCGGCATTATAGTTGTAACGCTCTGTAGTAATATTCTCTTTACAAATTTCAAAGAAAGATTATGTTCATAATAACTGGGTTTGATATCTGATCATTAATTTTCTACATTATATTAAATTTATGTCCTTGAGAAACATGGTTATGAAATGTACTTTCTACATGAAAGGACTCCTCTGGTAAATTAATTGAGGTATTTTATCCGAGCCTGGTTTACATTCATATCAAAAATACTGATTTGATTTGTTGACACCCAGGAACATATATATAAATAAAAGTGCCTGATTTCTTATTTTCCTCTGATTCGCAACTTAAACGGCGTGGGACACACATGAAATGGCAATGTTCGATTGTCGAGATCAACTTTCATCGCCATCGCCTGTACATTAATGAACACGTGCAATATGTCATTATTTCCGCTGAATTCCACTGATGTTCTGATCAATGAATAGTAGGCAAATTGCGGACGGGAATAAAGTAAATACAGTTGGTGCAAACAAGCTGCGTTTTCTTTAATACGATGGCTTCCGATGATCGGTATTTATTCGTGCGTATGAACAGTAATAGTCCAATAAAGTTATAACTTTGACACTTCATACAAGTTTTTGGTCTGTAGGTGATGATTTGTTTTTGGTTTACGAAACATCTAAGGCCGCAACATTACATAATCAATCCTCTCTTTCTTGAAATTTCATTCATAAACAAAAAATCAATGAGTATATTAAACATGACACAATCATACGCGGTTTTATATTTAAGAACGTACTTGTCTGCGGAGAAATATGAATGGAGATTCCTTGATGTATTGGTGTTTAAATGACCATCAAAGAGTAACCAGTACGTTGTTTGAATTTATGCATTGAGGCATCGATTGGAATTGATTAATATATTGAATTACTGAGAGGCAATTTCCAAGTTAAACCTTTCGCTTTTTTTATCACAGTCGAAATAATAATTCATATTTGGTTGAATGTCACAACGTTACAAATGTATTGGTGTAATAGTTATGGGAAACGCAAAAATTTATTCTTTATCGCATTTAGTCCATAATTGTAACAATCCGATAATATATAGGAATGTTGAAACCCTATTTACATATCCTGAAGAGATCATGCGGAGGTTAATTATGAAAGAAAGTGACAAGTGCATATACTTTACATGAAAATATATTCGACAACACAACACGAACCAATAATAATTAATGAACATTGAGTTTCAATATACACAAAGATTTGCGCGGCAAGAGATACGTTTAGAAGATTTTTTTGGACATGTGATTCAATGTTTAACATCCCTAGCGTTACGATGGATGGATACGATGTGATAACAATCGCATTATTATGTAAACGAATTATTTTTTATCATAATTATACAAAACTTCATTTAATAAATGGTATTGCAGATGACATTATAGTGAGCAGCGGAGGAGATACGATATTAGTGGAACTTGTAAGTGCCGCCAAACCTGATGTATCACTTAAATTGTCAATTTGTTCACGCGTATAAAGGGTAACTCATTTCAGTTTATATTTCTTACGAAGGCGGCTCTGGCTGTGCCGTCCTCGTCAGTGTTAACAGACAATCACGTGAGAGCTATCCGTATGAAAAGCATGGTGTATCTTTTCATTAAAGGAATATCCTGTTCTCTTTTTCGGAATTATTGTTTTAAAGCCCCTAAGGTATATCCTTATAAAAAAAAAAAGAAAAAAAAGAGTCGTAGACAATATCTGGACTCGATTTCTGATCTTTAGATTTCTAAATAGATATGAAATTGTATGTTCCTGTAAATCATTTACATGTATATTGAATGTTATTTCTATCTGCAAATGATTGCTCTTTTAACGTAAACATTTAGTGAGATATGTTTATTAACCTGTTTACATTAATATAACAATAACTATTATAATTCGTGGATATAAAGTACCAGTATAAACAAACTGGTATAAAAAAAAATAATATTGATCTGCAACTACAAACATGAAATGACAAAAGATTTGAGCAGCTATAATTGTTCGATCGTCAAGATAAACTTTCATCTATCATCGTCTGTATAATAATGATGCTTTTGTCAGAAGCAATCGGTAATTATTCCCGTTGGATGACACTGACGTCTTTATGAATTAATAGTCATCGGATAGCGGAGGCGAACAAAACGAGTACACTCGATAATTGGCATTAATTCGTGCGTATTAACAGTCATAGTTCAATAAACTCATTAATATGACAGTCGATAAGAATGTGTGGTCTTAGAGTGGTTTGTTTTTGGTTCATTAAACACCTAAGTCCGTAACATTCCATGATCAATCCTCTCTTTCTTGAAGTTTCAGTCACTAACACAACATTAATGAGCTTATAACAAATGACACAGGCAAAAGTTTTTTTTTATTTAATAACTTAGTTGTCTGCGGAGAAATATGAATGGAGTCATTTCCGGTTGACTAAATTTATTGGTTTTCAGATAAAAACTCCATCACGCAGCAACCAGTACATTCTTTCAATTCATACATTGAGACATCTATTAAAATCGATTAATATATTGTATGATGGAGAGCCAATGCCCAAATAAAACCTTGCTTCTCTATTTCTTTTTAGTTAATACAATAATTCCTTAATATAATAATTCCACTTTGGTTGAATATTAAAGTTGAAATTCTATCTGTAAAATAGACAAATCAAAATGCATTTAGTTAACAGTGATATCAATCTGAAAATATACATGTAAAGGAATATTGAAACCCCATAGACATCACCAGAAGAGGCCATGCGAGGGTAACTTATCAATAGGCAGGCGACCAATTGCATATACAAAACATGACAATGCATTAAACCATACAATACAAAACAACAAATAAAACTGGGTCCGCAGCCTTTTAGCATTTACTGCAAAGCATTGTGGGCTTAAATCGGCTTTAATACATGCCGCACCCCACATTTTATTTTATCAGAAAACAAACAACTGTGAATAAAAAATAGCCTCACACAATTTCCATTAAGATTAAACAGCGATACAAGAGAAGATTAATTTGATAACAATGTTATTTCTGAGTGCTTAAATATTCACTAGCACAACAGAACTGCAACGTTCTGAAGCATTATAAAATGAGGTAAATATAGTTTATTTCCTTCTCGTTAACACAAGTACACAGCTTAGTATCATCATTTTATAGAACAAATTCCCAATCTAAGAAAGAAGCCGTTATATACGGTATAAACCGAGAACAGATTACATATCTTAGAATAACGGCACTATATATAAAAAATTATAATGAAGGAGTTATTTATTATAAGTGTTAATTGATTACTTATGCATACTTTGACAGTTCTTACAAAACTATTTTAGCAGGAATTAACACAACCTATAAGTGGATTACTTGGTGTTGTTAACAAAGAGCTTTATTTAGCTCTGGATGGCACCATGTGCTTTAATGAATCACTGTTATATCAAGGGGCTTGGAGAAAAAAACATCAGTATCTGTCAGTTTATAGCTGTTTTTAGGAGAGACCGCGACACTGAAATGTATTGTTCATGTGACAGTGTCTAATTGTCTTATTCCTAAATAAACACTATCGAAGAATAAAAACAAAACCACAATATTATTGTAATTTCACTCATATTGATATAACCTAGTGAACAATTGTTTTTTTTTTGAATTTGCATTATGTGGTTTTCAAAGGTTCATTTAGATAGGCTGTTTTATTATATGCTTTCCGGTGGTTTATAGAGAAATATCAGTGAAATAAAACTGGTATTTCACCGGTGAAAAATAACAGTGAAAAATATCGATACTTTCACTGCTTTACTGTGAAATGACGTCATTTTTTTTGACGAAATGACGTCATCATTCCAGAGAAATTCTCAAGTCAAACTCTTTTCAATGTATATAAACGGTGAAAAAAAGCATATAATAAAAAGATTTTTTTTTGGAATCGGTGGAATATCGATTTTAGTTCACTCGTGATCATAGAAAAATTATATTTTCACTCATGGCTGCGCCACTCGTGAAAATATTATTTTCGATGATCACTCGTGAAAAAAAATCGATATTCCACCGATTCCAACAAATATCCTCTATATATTTTATTTGTTTACGAAAAATACTATTCAGAGTAAGATTTATTCGTTTGGGGTCAATATTAAGGAGTATGCGATTGACGAAGAAATTAATACAACTGTGTACGTTGTGCAGAATCATTATAAATTATAAAATGAATTATTATTACAAAACACGTCGGTCATACGTTTCTACAAAGCTCTATAACATCTTAACGCTATTCTTACTTATTTTGTTACTGTACCAGGATCAACAATTTCACATTTAAATTGTATAATTCTTGTCTTTATACATACATATATATANAGCAAATTTATGGATTGAGCTATAGAAATCTATATACGACAACATCAGTATTGCTTCAAAAATTAGATGGCGATATAGAAACATCGTTTATATTTTACAATTTCAATCCGCCAAAAAAAGTTTACATTTCAATAAAAACACGATTTCATTTTCTACATGTCTTCAACAATCAGAACAATTTTACAGATCTTTAAAAAAACTGAGTAAATTTTATTTACAATACATAATTTGGGAAGTTGTTCTTGGACATTTAATTTAATTCTTATAATCCGCAGTGTCTTGTATATAATTTCAATATAAGCACACGATTATATGAAGTGTACTTATCGCATTGTATATCAGACGTATCGAAATGTATATCAGAGTGTTTTGGTACAGTGCGCATTAAAAACATTTTCGATGATCAAATTTTACATAGCGCAGGAAAAACTAGTTATAAAATTAGTGCCGGAAAACATAGGGTTCCATAAAGGAATGGTTAACATGTTGTTTCGCCTGAAAATGGTGAACTATTTGTGTTAATATTGTTTTGCCTTTGGCGGAGAATCACTTTATTTTGTAAACTAAACAATACAAAATCTGGTGTTATTAGAAATACAACAAAATGTCATATTCTGAATCAGTTGTACACGGTTTTATCATTCTTAAGTTACGTCCCTTTTAATAATGTTCAAATAATGATTGTGTAGACAATAAGTATAAGTATAATAAGTCGTGTTTTGTACAATTGTCTGTTGTAATTTGTCAGATAGGAAGAGAGGAACGATCAAGATCGAATTTCGACATCAAAGCTAACATGGCCTATGCCCCTTTTTGGATTGTTAGAAGAAACTTCGCCTCGTGCTGACAATACGGTTACCTGGTTACCTATTTGTGTTATTATGATAAACGTTCGGTAAGTGTAAAATTTATAAGTATAATGTAAATGTCGGTGCTCTTATTGTACTTCCGTTATGCTTTAAGTAAAGTTATACATCCATAACTATACCAAAATTATACCATTCTTCCATTAAATATTGCATTTTTTCTATAATTACAACCCTACTTTATTTAACATCGATCGTTTAAAATGTACCCATCGTTTAGTAAAAATCGGTTGGCAATAAATAGTACGAAAAATCTTTGAAACATTAGGTTCTTTACGGATAAAAAGCTTATCACCATATAGCCACATTTTCACTTTGCTCGGTCATAAGTAACCAATGTGCGAATATGTAAATGATTTCTGATAAATGACATGTAAGGCTTTCCTATCTGTAAATGAGGCACTTATATTTGTACTGCCTTTAAGTGAAGGAAGTGAGTCACATCCTAAAATCGATGCTGGGACCCGTTGACAGTTGATTTGCGTGGCATGCACGTTAACATCATATTTCCCATACATGTGCTAAATGTAAACAAATATATACATTAGAGTACATATCTTTAACTTGTTTTGGTGAAGTCGGTTTTTGTTTCTTGTTGTGCATGATTTATATTTCGAATAATCAAAGAAATAATCTTCATACAATTTTGGAAGTTGCCTTATATACACCCAATCACAAAGTTTAGAAATGAATGATATAACACGTATTTTTATTATATCAACCACATGACCTTACCTTGTATACGACACGTCAATATTTAATACTAAGATATAGTAAGAAACATGCATGGATAAATAATATTGAAAGCTGATAAAGACCAAATAGTGTTCGATTAGGCGTAAAATAAGTTATTTGTTTCCACAAACAGACGGACCCTATTTGTGTACGGGCCTAAACGTTTATTTAGGTATTCCAGTTAGAGGTTTTATTAATGGTTGCGACATCCGATCATTTTCGCTAAATAAACTTTCACACATAAGGAAATTGGTTTTGAATTAGCTTTTGAATATAAGTTTCCTTCATGTTGTAGGAGACTGATGGTCATAATCCCCATTTTATTTTGTTTTCCAATAAATTACGAACGAAATCGATATTACCATTAGTCTGATACTGTTTTAAAGTTGGAAATCATTTACACTTAAAGAAAGTAATGTCGAATAGAGATTGGGTTGATTGCTCTTATTAACGAGGGAACTTATTTCTAACTCGTAAACAAGTAAAATAATAAAATGTTCAGTATACACTATTTTTGGAGCTGTTAGTAGAAAAACGCAGTATTTCATCGCCTTACCAAACGGATAAAAGTCCCATCTTATCCCGTAATAGTGCACAGAAGTTTCATGATTATATTAATCTGACGAAATCATGTGTCCCTATAGAATTTACATAAATGTCATGGACACTGTATGCAGCAACGAAATATATAGTGTGCCTAAAAGACATTTACGTTTTGCTTGCATAACATGTATTTGTTCTTCCTTGTATTTTTTTTTCGAAAAGTCAGTTTTAAGCTCTATCGTCCACAACAAATTGAGAGCAAGATCATTAATACTCCCACACTATCATATAAACATTGATTTGCCCATATTATTTGCAATTAAGATATCGCCATAAATTCAGAAATCCTGGGCACTTGACCTTATCATACTGCAAGGCTTTTACATATGCTGTTAACACCACAACAAAACGAGTCTTGGATCAGAATCTAAAAGCTAAATTCATGTATTAAATAATTATATATGTAGTCAATGTAATTCGTTAAAATTGCCGTAGAAAATGACACATTGTATACGTATACAAGTATAACCAAGTATATAAGTTCCACGTGAAATAAATATATTTGCATTATGTATAAAAACATTATACGTGCAAACCGCATTCGATCTGTGCACTTTTGTTTTTAATTTATACAATCTCTTTCAGAAAAGATTTTGTTAAACATTTTGCAAACATAAATATACAAGTAAACACTGGACAAATAAATGTTCAATTATGTATGTATTCTTTCATTGTAAAACAATGCTTTCATTTTATTGCTAATTGCCGACTGGTGAATTTTAATTGCTTATTTTCGACTGATGAATATTTTTATATGCAATGGTGCATTGTTTTAAGAGACAAAAACTGAGTATATGGGTACAAGGGCAATACTTCGTTGTATAATTCAATGTTCAATTATGTATATGTTCTTTCTCTGCAGAACAATGGTATGAGTTAATTGCTCATTGCCGACTGGTGAATATTTTTTATTTGTAATGGTGAATTGTTTTAAGAAACAAAATCTGGGTATAGGGGTACAAGGTCAATGCTGCGCTGTATAATCCAGACGAGGCAACACGAGTTTTCGCATATTTCTGCAATATCCTAGTATAGACTTCCGGCTTTTTATCGACCATTCCAACAAACAGGCTGCCTCCGGTATACTGTAATTGCGTTGAGAAATACAAAGGTTTCTTTGTCATGATTAATTGCAGCAGGTAATTTCGATCGGTGAGCCTTATATATTTCCAAGCATTCAGATATTATTTGTGAGCTTCAATTCAAGATAAACATCACATCAATCAGGTCGAGTGTCATGAATACCATCTGAAAACTACACCTGTAGGTCAAGGCTACAGTTCAATCATTTGATTCAGTTTTCTAAGCATGGTAATCATTAGTTTATTTAAACAAGTCGTATAATTATATTGAACACAAATAAGCTTAAACAAAAAATAATTGTATATGGAGTAAAAGTCACATAACTTTTTCAACTTTTCAGTTTCTACGTGTATATGACTACGTAGTATTTACGTGTATATGACTTCGGGTTAGTTGGAGGCATATCCCCCAACACACACCTCCTCTTAGCAATACTGGTCACTCAAGAAACTCGACATATATTTCAAATAATTACTCATTCAAGCATCAGGTTTTGCGGACATATAAAAGCACACATACACGCTATGGGCAAATAAATTATAATCTTTATTTATTAACTATGCTACACGAATACATATTTTGGCGGAAGGTACAATCAGCAAATCCAGCTCGGACTCAAATAGTATTGTCTCGACAAAAGTAGTCTACACCATGGAAGTTATCGTGCATCTGCCGGCATTGTCTCCTTGTATAATAATTTGCGCAAGAACGTCAAATTTCTTATTGGTTCCATGTAAGATAATAACGCATTATATGCAAAGAAAAAACAACATCGCCGTAAATCGCTCCCTAAATTCAGTAGCAACAAAGTCAAATGCACTTAGGCAATCACATAATTTAAATAGAAGTAGTAGGTATCAACATTTCAATATTATAGTAAGCATTCAAAAAAGGTTTTAAAACACTTGTCAAGGTACACAAAAAGAAATGATGTTCGTGGCAGGACTGAAAATAAGCATTTAGAAAAGGAACGATGAATTGTGTTTTTTTCTCAGTAAAATGCAAGAAACAAAACTAATAATTACAGTTATTTACATAATAATGGTATTAATCATAATTGTGCATGTGTGAATAAATCCTTCCAAAGAAAGCTGATGTGCGTTGGAATAACTTTTGTTTATGAATGCATCCGATGCAAATGTTGTAATTGACGTTACTGCAAAATTGGCAATTCCTTACCATCCTTACCATCGTATAGAACTGACTAATATCATATTTTATTTAAATCACTGAAGTAAAGTGATTATATTTATCTGAAACATGCATGTTTCAGATATTATATTTATATGAGTGACTGTCTTGATCAATGTATGCATCGACCAGACAATTTTCTAAATAGGGGAATGATTACTGAAATTGTGCTTAAATAGCGTGTTTTTCCTCATCCGTGCAAAATGATATATATTTAAGTACTATGTGATTTTATCGTCGTAACAAATCGAGTGCAAACTCATTTATACTTCCACACCATCATACACATGTTGATATGCTCATGTTATTTTTAATCGAGATATTGACAAAAACCTTTTTTTTTATCATATTGCAAGGTTATTCACATGTACGTGCGAATGCATAAAGACGATACTTGAATTAGAGATATGTACACGACTTGTAACAGATCATTTCCAACAGTCATTTTACGATTTCAATAGAAAAATATAAATATTAGAAGTATAAAAGGTTTATTGACAGAAAGGCATGCAAACAAAGAACAATAACCGCGTCTCTCAATGAATACATTTATCAAATACATACAAATATGACAAATGTAAACCTCTTAAATATCGTTAGAAAATGACAACATTGTATAAAAGTATTAACCATTTAAATGATGTGATACTATATCAAAGCTTTATCATTAGAAAAGAACATTAATCGAGACTATCCATTAATACATGTATTAAATACTGTTTACATATAAATATAGTAAATGTACATATTAAAAATATCATAAGAAAATGACAATATTTTTTGCGAGTGTTAACCATTTAAGTGTAACAATATTATGTATAAACGCCTTATCCGTAAACGTACATGTGAAGAATATTATATATCAATGTACCTTTCCCCGCAAAGATGCTATAAAAAAAAGTAGGACATAATAAAATACAGAACAAAGAAAAGTGTGTAAATGCATGTGTTTGCAGATTTCTATTATGTATTTGTATAGACTTCCGTTTTTTCATGACCATTCCCACAAACATGCTCGCATACTTTAATCGCGATAAGAAATATCGCGGTTTCATTGCCATGATTAATTTCTCCGGATATTTCGATCGTAGGTCCGAATATATCTCCAACATTTAGGTGTAGTTATGAGCTCAGATTCAAGATAAACATCATAGCAATTATGTCCAGTGTCGTGTTATGAATAACATATTAATACTGCACTTGTTGGGCATAGCCATAATACAATCCTTTGTTGAAGACTTTTTCCTATACATATGTGGAAATGTGTACTCTATTTCAAACAAGTCGTCCAATTATATTGAACATGCATAAGCGTAAAGAAATACTGGTTGTATATTCTGTAAAAGTCGGATAACTTTTTCAAAGTTTCAGGGTCTACGTGTATATGACTACGTCCCTTCGTTTGTCCAAAACACTTATTAGATGGATTTTTTTCTCGACGATAAATGCAAGGAAATCCCCGAGTTGTATTAAAATATACTGCACTTCTATGGATTTTTCGTTCAACTCCAATAAAATCTTGCACTTTTTCGAGTTCTTCTATTGGATTATTGATGAGATTTTCTCCACTTACTAAGTGTATATTTTTCTTACCAAATATATGCAACCACTTTTGCATGTATTTAACGTATATTCCTGTGTCCACAATAGAAGAATGCGCGTTTATTTTCCCATTTCTTCTTAAAACTCGGCTCGTGAAAGATACCCCTGTACTATTGCCGCCTTTGCTTACAGATTGAGTAAAGTCAGATATGGCCCTGATAACTGGGTCTCGAATGACAAGAAGAAGTTTTGTTGCGTTTGACATATTGAAAATCCTCTCTGGCACACCAGGGGTCACAAAGTACCGTGGCGTTTTCTCCACAGTAATTTCATCTTCATATGTAGGCGGCATCTTTGATCTGTCAAATATCAACACCTGCTATAAGGAAATATCACAAAAACGTATGCTTGAGATATAAAATTATAAATATCCTTTTTAACAGTTTTATTTATTTGACTGAACGTTGTTGTCTATACTGGGTGACAGATTGTTTTTGCCCTGTCTTTTGGTTTGTTTGTTTGTTGGTTTGTTTGTTGGTTTGCACAAACTTTAACATTGGCCATAACTTTTGCAATATTGAAGATAGCAACTTGATATTTGGCATGCATGTGTATCTCATGGAGCTGCGCATTTTGAGTGGTAAAAGGTCAAGGTCATCCTTCACGGTCAAAGGTCAAATATATGGGTCAAAATCGCTCTAACTTTTAGATTGGCCATAACTTTTGCAATATTGAAGATAGCAACTTTATATTTGGCATGCATGTGTATCTCATGGAACTGCACATTTTGAGTGGTGAAAGGTCAAGGTCATCCTTCAAAGTCAAAGGTCAAATATATGGGTCAAAATCATAACTTTTGCAATATTGAAGATAGCAACTTGATATTTGGCATGCATTTGTATCTCATGGAGCTGCACATTTTGAGTGGTGAAAGGTCAAGGTCAAGGTCATCCTTCAAGGTCAAAGGTCAAATATATGGGTCAAAATCGCTCAAAAGGGGACATTGTGCATTGTGTTTCACAAACACATACCTTGTTTTATTATTATTTAAGACATTAGACAAATTTAAACTAAATTAAACATGTTGCCACTGCCTGGAAGGTTTGCAAACATAAACAGCTAATTACCTGTACCAGTCGAGACCTAGATGATAATTCCTGTCAAAGAAGTGTGGCTCCGGGCCCGGTGCTTTAATGAAAGGGTGAAGCTTCAGGTATTCCAGAAGAGCTCTAGTCCCACACTTCTTCACACCAATAATGATCACACTTGGCAGCCTTCGAACGGCCTGGCGTCTGCGTATATTCTTACTGTTAATTACGTTTGACACAGAATATTGTATTTTTACGTCGCTATTATACTTCAGATATGAATCTCCCGATTTGTTTAAAAATGTTTCTGAATTATGCAATATCGATATTAACCACATCAGGCTCAAAAAACATAAAGTAACGAACAATTGGAATTTTTGCCTTAGTTGCATTTT
Source organism: Dreissena rostriformis (assembly GCA_007657795.1). Classification (NCBI taxonomy): domain Eukaryota; kingdom Metazoa; phylum Mollusca; class Bivalvia; order Myida; family Dreissenidae; genus Dreissena; species Dreissena rostriformis. Next base: position 77,253 of record VMBQ01002970.1, read on the forward strand.
CAACAAATATTAACACATTATCTTATGAATGCATTTATGTATCTGTTAACCATAACACTTGATTTTGTATTTTGAAACGGAAACACAACAGCTTTTCAAAACAAAGACTCCCTTTCTCTCGAATGTTTGCTTTAGAAGTTTGTCAACAAAAGCTCAGATACGTCCGTCAATAATGGAGAACGACATTCCCTGTGAGACAACACACATTGAATACAGAACGGAGGACCTGTTACTGCCTTGCATCTATTGGACATTAGTAGTTTGAGTGACATTGATTTATCAATACACTAGCTCTAAACGGTATGTCGTATTCACGCTGTGATGCACACTTCAATTGTGATGTGGTGGTCGTGGCTGTGGCGGCGTTGGAGGCGGTGGTGGTTTTGTTGGTAGTAGTAGTAATTGTTGTTGTAGCGTTTCTGATAAATAGGCTGCATAATTGATCTAATGCGGATATTTTCCCCTTCCATAACTTGTTTAATTGTGCGTTTTTTCTTGTTAACTGCTTATAAAAATGAAGCAGTATGAGGTTCATAATTGTTGTTATGACGTTAATCATTTGGTGTTGTTATTTCTATTTTTTTATTGTTAATTTTAACATTTCATTAATTTCAATATTGTTAATTCGTGTTTAAAAAAATACTTCTAATTTACTTATTTTAGTCGCATATTCAGCATATTTCATCAGCAATAGCTTAATGGTAAATACCAATCGATTATCTGTGAATATGGGATAATCTCACTTGTGGTACAAGCGCTTTATGCATGTTTCTGTTAATGTCGTTCCCGCAACTGAGTAACTTGTTCCTGAGAAAACTTACTCGCGCAAACAATTAAATTGGTTCGTGGAGACGAGTTAGTAACTCGTGCGAACGACTGAGTAAATCGGGGTATGTTTACGGATAAGGCTTTGATACATAATATTGTAACACTTAAATGGTTAACCACGCACACAATGTTGTCATTTTCTAATGATAGTTTTAAGTGTACATTAAGTGTATTAATATGTATTTAATACATGTATTTATGGATAACCTCGAGTATTGTTTTTTTACGTATAAAGATTATCGGAAGTATGCAAGTTTCAGATAGCTTTGATAATAGTATTATTACATTTAAATGGTTAATACATCCATACAATAATGTCATTTTCTCACGATATTTAAAGTTTTACTTTTACAATACTTGAATGTTTTTGATAAATGTATTCATGGAGAGTCGCGATTATTGTTATTTTATTTTGCATTTCTTTCTTTCCATGAACCATCAATGATTTTAGTATTTATATTTTTCTATTGCAATCGTTAAATGACTGTTGGTAATGATCTGTTATAAGTCGTGTATACATCTCTGATCCAAGTATCGTTTTGTTGCTTTCTCAGGCGTACATGTGAAAGCCTTGTTATATGATAAAGCAGAGTTTTATTGCAATATCTTAATTAAAAATAATATAGCCATATTCATATGAATTATTTATGATAGTGTTGGAGTATAAATGAGTTTGCACTCGATTTGTTACGGACGATAGAATAACAAAAACACTTTTTTTTAAATAATTTTACATGGATGAGGAAACACACGCTATTTAAACACAATTTGAATAAAAACTCGCCTATTTAGAAAAATATCTGGTCGATGCATGCATTGATAAAAAAGACGTTGATTCATATAAATATTATATCGGAAGTATGCAAGTTTCAGATAAATATAATCGCTTCACCTCAGTGAACTAAATAAAATATGTATAAGTCAGTTATATTCGATGGAAAGGAATTGTAAATTCTGCAATAACGTCAATTAAAACATATGTACGGTACGTTGGAGAAACATTTGTTTATAAATGTATCCGGTACTACCGGATACATTCATACACAAATGTTTCTCTACGTGCATCAGCTTTCTATGGAAGGATTAATCCGCCGGTACATCCATGCTGATTAATTACTTTATTATGTAAATAACTTGCGTATGTATTCGTCTTTATTATAACTATATTTTGTTTCTTGCATTATATTGAAAAAGCAATTTATCGTTCCTGTTACTTAATGTTTTTGTTCAGTCGCGCCATGAAAATCATTTCTTTTTTTGTGTACATTGACAAGTACTTTAAACATTCTTTTGATTGCTTACTACACTATTGAAATATTTATTTTAACTTCTTCTATTTAAATTCCGAGATTGCCTAAGAGCCTTTGACTTTGTTTCTTCTGAATTTTAGGATCGATTGACGGCCTCGTTTTTTCTTTGGATATTCTGCTTTATTATCTTACATAGAACCAATAAAAAAAATACGTTCTAGCGCAAATAAGTGTACAAGGATAAAATGCTGACAGGTGCACGATAACTTCCTTGGTGTAGACTACTTTTGTCGAGACAATTATATTTGATTCCGAGCTGGTTGTGTTGATTGTACCTTTAAAATAAACAACAGATTACCACATATGTGTAGAAAACTGAATCAAAGGATTGAACTGTAGCCTTGGTCTAAAGGTGCAATATAAAGCTGTTATTCATAACACGACACTCGACATGATTTGCTGTAATGTTTATAAGCTCATAAATTACATCTGAATGTTTGGAAATATATTCGGCTCACCGATCGAAATAACCTGGTGCAATTAATCATGACAAAGAAACCTCAACGCAATTACAGTATATCGGAGACAGCCTGTTTGTTGGGATGGTCGATAAAAACCGGAAGTCTATACTAGGATATTGCAGAAATATGCGAACACTCGTGGTGCCTCGTCTGGATTATACAGCGCAGAATTGACCTTGTACCCATATACTCATATTTTGTTTCTTAAAACAATTCACCATAACAAATGAAAATATACAGCAGTCGGCAATGAGCAATTACATTAAAACATTGTTCAGTAGAGAAAGAACATTTACATTATTGAACATTTGTTTGTTCAGTGTTTTATTATAATTTTATTTTTGATTTTTTTTTTTTACAAATTCTTTTCTGAAAGAAGTGACATGAAATGGAAAAATGCTGCACATATCGATTGCGGTTATTTGCACGTACACATCTTTATAAATAATGCAAATATATTTATTTCACATGTTAATTTAATTTAAGTGTTTTATTGAATGACTTTCAGAATATCAATCGTAATGACCGCAAGTATTTAGATTCTTACAAATGCAATTTTAGCATGACTAAGTACATGTAGTGTTAATTCCAGTATCGTTTTGTTGTTGTCGTACCAGCACACGTAAAAAGCCTTGCAGTAAGATAATGTCAAGTTCCCAGGATTTCTGAATTTATGGCGAAATCTTGATATCTTAATTGGAAATAATATTGGCAAATCAATTTGTATATGACATTGTGGGAGTATTAATGATCGTGCGCTCAATGTGTTATGGACGACATAGCTTAAATATTCCTTTTGAACACATTTTCCACGGATGAAGAAATACTTGTTATTCAAGCAAAAAGTAAAACATATTGTGACTGTTACGAAAAATGTATATTTCGTTGCTGCATACATTGTTCATGACAATTATATACATTCTATAGGTACACAGGAACGCTTCAGATACATGTTTTCACGACACCTCTGTGCAATATTATAGGATAAGATTGAACTTCTATCCGTTGGTAAGGCGAAGAAATGATGCTTATTTCCGCCAACATCTCTAAAAATAGTGTAGATTGGTATACTAAACATGTTGTTTACCAGTAACGGATTAGTTCTCACGTTAATAAGAGCAATCATCCCAATTTCTCTTCGATATTTATTTCTTTAAATGTATTTTTTTTCCAATTTTAATACAGTAGCAGACTATTGGAATCGGATAATATTGACTTCGTTCGTAATGTATTGGAAAACAAAATAAAACGCAAGCGAGATTATGAACATCAGTCTCCTACTACCTGAACAAAAACTTCTATTGAAAAGCTCTAAACACAATCAATTGCTTTATATGTGAACGTTTATTTTGCGAATAAGATCGGATGTAGCAATAATAAATGAAAACTCAAACAGGGATACCTAAAAAACGCTTAGGTCCTCACAACAAATATGGTCGGTCTGTTTGTGGCAACAACCAACTTGTTTACACATAATTCAACGCTCTTTGGTGTTTATCAGCTTCCAATATCATTTATACATCCATGTTTCTTACTAGATCTTTGTGTTAAATATTGACCTTTCGTATACAAGGTTAGTTCCTTTGGTTGATATAATATAAGTACGTTTTATAGCATTCACTTTTAAACTTTGAAATGTGTTCCACAATTGTATGACGATATTATCCGTGATGATTCGAAATATTAATCATGCACGGGAAGAACCAAAAACGGACTTCACCAAAAACCAGTTTTAGATTAAATATGTTCTAACATTTGTTTACATTTAGCACATGTATTGGATATATGATGTAAACGCGCATTCCACGCAAATCAACGGTCATCGGGGACGCAGCATCGATTTTAGGATGTGAAACACTTACACTTCCTTCACTAAGCCAGTATAAATGTAAATGTCTCATTTACAGAAAGTCTTACATGGCATTTATCAGAAATCATTTACACACTTGCAAATCGGTTACTCATCCAGGCAAGGTGAAAATGTGGCTCTATGGGGATGAGCATTTTATCCATAAAGTACATTATGTTTCAAAGATTGTTCTTACAATTTATTGCCAACCGATTTTTTCTAATGATTGGTACATCTTTAACGATCAATGTTTGATAAAGTAGGGTTGTTATTATAGAAAAAAGAAATAATTAACGAAAGCAAACACAAGGATGGCATAATTGGTATATGAGAAGTTTTCACGGATGAATGACAATGTCACGGTTGCGTTCATACTTTTCGGAATTTAATTTATAGTAGTTCGCTTATTAATTACTTAACTAAAAATGTAGTCCGAAGAAATCTAGAAAAACATATGGTTTGTTTTCTAACACTTTCAAAATCAAGGCAAAGATTCATTTCGATTGACATGATTTGTCAAAAGTTATGTATATACAACTTGACTTTACTTCACGCACAACGGAAGTACAATTAGAGCACCGAAATTAACCTTATACTTATAAACTTTACACTTATCAAACGTTAATCATATAAAATAACACAAATAGGTTACCGTATTGTCTACACGTGGCGAGGTTAAACATTTCAACTCAAAATCCAAAAAGGGACATAAATCATTTTAGCTATGCTGTCTAAATTTGATCTTGACATTTCTTCCTATTTGACAAATCACAACAGATCATTGTACAAACACGTTTTAATTTATTGTCTACACAATCATCATTTGAACCAGATTAAAATGGATGTAACCTGAGAATGATAAAACCATGTTCAACTCATGCGGAATATGACACATTATTTTTGTATGTCATTAGTTAACCATTCCTTTATGAAACACCATGTTTTCTGGCAATAACAAGTTTCATAACTATTGTTTTCCTCTCCTATCAAAACTATGATCTCCATTCGGTGAGCTTTATAAGGCGCAGTACCAAAACATTCTGCCATACCTTTGAAACATCTATAATACACAATGAATGAGTACAATTTACTTACTAGTAATTGTGTGCTTATATTGAAATTATATATAAACAGCAAGGCACTGCGGATGTAAAGAAATCAATACAATGTCCAAGAACAACTCCCCAAATAATGTATTGTAAATAAAATTAATTCAATTTTTAAAGATAGATTTTTCAAATAGTTTCTTATTGTTGAAGGCATGTAGAAAAGGAAATCGTATTTTATTGAAATGCAAACGTTTTGGCGGATTGAAATTGTAAAAAATATAAACATTTTTTTTTTACCGCTATATAAATTTTGAAGCCATACTGATGTTTTCTTAAATCGATTTCAATACCTCAATCCATAAATTTGCTTTAAAAAATATAAAAAGAAATGAATTGTACAATTTAATTTTGCAATTGGTGTATCCGCGTACAGTTACAAAATCGGCAAGAATATCATTAAGATGTTATAGAGCTTTGTAGAAACGTTCGACGGCCTTTTTTATAATAATAATTATTCATTTTGTTTTCATACTATGACTTCATCGATACACATTTTTCGTTTCGAGTTATCATGCATAACGGATACAGCTGTAATTTATACTTCGTGCATCGCATGTTCCTTAATATTGATTCCAGACAAAAACTCTTACCTAAAATAATATTTCCGTCAACAAATATAACTGCATCTCTAAATGAACCTTTCAGAACCACATCATGCACATTCCAAGAAAACAATTGTTTACCAGGAATATGAAATTATAACCATATTTTGTTTGTTTATTTACTCTTCGATAGTGTTTACTTAGGAATAAGGCAATTAGACATTGTCACAAAAACAGTACCTTTCAGTGTCGCGGTCTCTCATAAAACAATTAAATATGTTAAAAACTGACGGTTTTCGCGATGTTTGTTTCCAAGCCTCTAGATTAAACAACGATTCATGATAGCACATGGTGCCATCAAGAGCTTAATAAAGCTCTTTGTTAACAACACCATGCAATCCACTTTAAGGTATTGTTAATTCCTGCTAAATATTGTGTTGTAAGAACTGAATTTGCATAAGTTATCAATTTACACTAATAATTAATAACTTTTTTCATAACGGTTTATGAATTTTAAATATTGTAACGTCATTTTAAGATATGTAATCCTTTCTCCTTTTATACCGTATTTTACGGCTTCTTTCTTATATGCTAAATTTGTTCTTTAAAATATTGATTTTAAGTTGTGAAATTGTGTTAACACGAAGGAATTAAGCTATATTTACCTCATTGTATCATGTTTCAGAACGTTGCAGTTCTGTTGCGCTAGTAAATATTAAACCACTGAGCAATAAGATTGAAATCAAAATGATATTGTCTTGTATCGCTGTTAATTCTTAATGTAAATTGCATGAGGCTAATATTTATTCACATTTGTTTGTTTTCTGATAAAATAAAATGTGAATTTCGGCATGTATTAAAGCCGATTTAAGCCCCCAAATGCTTTGCAGTTACTGCTACAAGGCTGCGGACCCAGTTTACTTGTTTGTTGTTTTGTATTGTATTGTTCAATGTATTGTCATGTTTAGTATATGCAATTGATGGCTTACCTAAAATAGGTAACTCTCGCATGGTCTCTTAAGGTGATGTCTATGAGGTTTCAATACTCCTAAACATGTATAATTTCGGATTGATACCAATATTAATTAAATGCAATTTTATGTTTTGTTCTGTTTTACAGATAGAATACCAACATTGACATTAAACCAAATTGGAATCATAATATCGACTTTAAAGAAATAGCGAAGAAAGGTTTTAGCATTGGCTTTCCATCATACAATATATTAATCAATTTTTACAGATGTCTCAATGTATGAATTGAAACATTGTACTGGTTGCTGCGTAATGGAGTTTTTCATCTGAACACCAATTAATTAAGGCAACCGGAAATGACTCCATTCATATTTTTTAGCAGACAACTAAGTTCTTTAATGAAAAACCACTTTTGCTTGTGTCATTTTAATAAGCTCATTGATGTTGTGCTAGTGACTGAAACTTCAAGAAAGAAGTTTGATTATGGAATGTTGCGGTCTCTGACGTTTAGTGAACCAAAAACAAACCGTCACTCTACACATTTTTAGCTAATGTCATATTAATAAGTCTATTGAACTATAACTGTTAATACGCACGGATTAATACCAATTATCGAGTGTATGTATCCTGTTCGCCTCCGCAATTCGATGACTATTCATTTATGAAGTTATCAGTTTCATCCAACGGAAATAATTACCAATTGCTTCTGACAATAGCATCCTTATCATACAGGCGATGATAGATGAACGTTTATCTTAGCGATCGAACATTCATAGCTGCTCAAATCTTTGTCATTGTATATTTGTTCCGCGCTTGTTTTAGTTGCAAATCAATCAAACTAAAAAATCGAGCATACACTTTTGTTTATAGTGGTGCTTTGTATTCACGGATCAAATCAACGTTAACATCTATGAATTGAAATCATCAGTATTATTATATTGATGTAATCCAGGTAAGGAAACATACCGCATTAAATTATTTATCAAAAGAACAATCATGTGCATGTATAAATAACATTTCATATCCATATTTCACAAAGACATAACATTAAATATAATATAGGAAACTGAAGATCAGAAAATTCAGTTTATGTCTACAAACTCCTTCCTTGGAATTTTTAAATAGGGTATAACTTCAGAACTTACCCCCTTGGCGTAGTGGATATTGTGTCCGCCTAGCGATCGGAAGGTCATGGGTTCGAACCCCACTGGGAGCGTTCCTTTGATCTCCCTCAAAGACACCAAGTACTGGTTATAGTCCCAGGAAACGGACTCGAGAGCGTTTATATAAGCCTACGGCTTTCGATGCAATCGAGCTAAAATAAATAGGTTTAAACTAGAACTTAAAGACATGAATGCCGAAAGTCGAACAGGATATTCCTTTTATGATAAGTTAAACAGCCGCCTTCGTAAGAAATATAAACCCAACTGAGTTATATTTTATATGCGATAAACAATTGACATTTTAGTGATATATCAGGTTTGGCGGCACTAACAAGTTCGACTAATATCTTATCTCCTCCGCTGTTTAATATTATGTCATCTACAATAGAATTTATTTTATTAAGTTTTGTTTAATTATGATAAAATATAATTCATTTACATTATAAGGAGATTGATTCCAAACAGGTTCGTTTGTCTTTTGAAACTCAATTTTAATTAATCTTCTTTATTACGTGTTGTCTTGTCGAATGTATTTTTATGTAAGTATATGCAATTGGTCACTTTTCTTAAATAATTAAATTTCGGATAATTTCTTCTGGATATTTTTCTATGGGGTTTCAACATTCCTATATATTATCGGATTATAGACTAAATGTGACTAAATGCGATTACAAATAAATGTTTTGCGTGCCTAATATACATATAAAGTTGAATTTTTTCGAATGGGAAAAAGGTAGAAACATTATTTACTTGAAAATTGCCTTTCAATAATTAAATATATCAATCAATTTCAATAGATATCTCAATGCATGAGTTGAAACAACGTTCTGGTTGCTCTGTGATGGAGATTTTAATATAAACGCCAATGAATCAGGGCGTCCTCATTCATATTTCTCCGCAGACAAGTGCATTCTAAAATGTTAAACCGCGAATGATTATGTCGTTTTTAATAAACTCATTGATTTTGTGTTTATGAATACATTTCAAGAAAGAGAGTATTGATTATGTAATGTTGCGGCCGTAGATGTTTCGTAAACCCAACACAAGCCATCACCTACAGAACACACACATTTATTATGTGTCAAAATAGTGATTTTATTGGACTATAACGGTAAATACGCACGGATTAATGCCGATAATAGCAGCCCTCGTATAGAAGAAAACGCATTTTTTTTGCATCAACTGTATTTACCTTGTTCCCCTCCGCAATTCGCCAACTATTCATTTATCAGAACATCAGTGGCATTCAACGGAAATAATGACCTATTGCCTGCATGGACAGCATCATTAATGCAAAGGCGATTACGATGAAAGTTGATCTCGACAATCGAACAGTGTCCTGTCATGTGTGACCCACGTTGTTAAAGTTGCGAATCAGAGGAAAAAAATCAGTCAGACACTTTTATTTATATTGTTCTTTCGTATCAACAAATCAAATCAGTATTTTATATATGGATGTAAACCAGGCTCGGAAACGTATCTAAGTTAATTTTCAGAAACAATCCTTTCATGTAGAAAGTACATTTCATATCTATGTTTCCCAAGGATACACAATCTATTAAATGTAGAAAATTAAAGATCAGAAAATCAAACCAAGTTATTGCGTACATAATCATACATAAAAACAACAGCATATTCCTAAGAAACAAACGATTTACATAATAACGCGATTATATTCAAATAGTATCCATTGTACATGAGGCTTAGGATGTTAAGAATTCTGACGAATGTCGAAGAACATCAACCAAACTTGTCTATTCCCATGCTGTTCATGCTCAATATTGTTGATAACTACAGGAAATGTAGGCAAAGACATTTGATTATTCTGAAATGCAAATGATTTGGATTTATGTCTACATTTTACATGTGTTTCTAGTTAACTAAACACATTTATATTACGTAGTCTACAACCACCCGCAACTTGATATGTTATAGACAAGACAGAAACTATGTGTGGGGTATTTGATCCCTTAATCGAATAGTTGGCAAAATATTCTTCATACTAGCACTATTTTATTCACGCGTAGTGCATGTTTTTTTTTCTGCTATCGTTAATTTAATCGATCTGTGTGTGTGTGTGTGTGTGCGCGTGCGTGCGTGCGTGCGTGCGTGCGTGCGTGCTTGCGTGCGTGCATGCATTCGTACTAACTAATGTATGTACTACATTCGTACTAACTAATGTATGTACTAATACTTTTTTCAAAATTCGCGTTTGCAAATACAAATACTCTATTGGACTTAAAAAAAAAATGTAAAACGGTTACACTACAATGTGTACGAGAAGTTACACAGGTGTAGTCTTTTTTTCTGCAAGATGTTGTCACAGTGTATCCAAGTCTTTGACATATTATTAATCGAATCCAGTTATTCCATGAAATATATAAAGTTACGATGGAAAGTTGCGGATATTTCATCAAAGGACAGCATATGTTTATTAAGCTGATGAGTGGGCTTTGTATTGGATTGCATCACACAACAACATTTCGAGCAAAGTTGATGTTGGTAATGGAAAAGCTAACGAAGCCTTCTCGACTTTAAAAGAAACTATTTAATTAAATGTTAATTATTTTGAAAGTGGAAAGCTTTGTGTAATGTTTTGCTCGACCTAGCATTAAATAGGTAATACACAAATAAGGAGTGTCTCTTTCTTTACGTTGTTGATGGAATTCTCTATTATTGCACAGTCTGTATTTTCAATGGCATGCTGCACTTTTCCGTATAAATTAATGAAAAGTGAAAATAATTACATAACAGAGATAGTAAATGCTTAGTAAAGCACTATTATACACACAGTGAACCTTCAGCTGCATCAGTAGGAGAGAAACAGTTTTATACAATTCGGGCCTTTATTTATGGCAAGTAACCACATGTCGGTTCACTGTTCGCAAACAAGATCATACTTTAACATCACGATAATTATTCATGCTGATTTGACTATATCCATAAAATGTACATGTCATTGGTCTTTTTCTCTGTGTTGAATTGATAGGGGATGTTTGGTCTGTGTTCATAAAAAAATGAAAATTATCTGATTATAAGATGCCTCTCCTACTGATGAATTGATATTCTTTTGTTTTAAATGGCTTGTTAATTATACATATTGTGCTTTGGTTTTGCTTGTGTTGAACCGTATTCATCTTAGAGGCATTGTATCCAATTAAACTTGAAATATTGCGTGCCATCTTTTATTTCTTTCATCCAATTTCATTTTATACGGAGACTAGGAGTTTCCATATCTGTCTTATGTTTAAGTCTCGCAAGTGGAGTTTCAACATTCTTTATTCCTTTTTATGTAATTACAAGACTGTTCACACTACTCCCTGACAAGTACACTCCTGTACGAGTACAGATTTCTAAAACCGCCAAGCTTCAATTACGTTGACATGATACGATGTCTACAGCTTATTGTATCGAATACCGTTAAAGATACACTTGAAAAGACATGGATAAGAATAAAGTGAAGACAATTTACATAATTATGTTAGAGACCTGCATATATCCCAGTAACATCTAGTATAAACTGTCAAGCGACGGTAGAAAAAAAAAGACATTTGCAATGCTGATTTTCATTTGCTGTCTTTTATTTTCAGTACTCAATTCTATATTGAAAACAATTTGTATAGTATGTGTTTGTTTTTATTTTTTATGGGGAAATAACCCTATGAAAATTTGATATTGAGACATTAAAAAAAATATATATATTATGTTTATTGTAATGCTGTGTAAATATATTTATACAATTAAACAGTTTACAATTTGCAAAATAAAAACAAATATAGTCATTCACTAGTTCGCTTCAAACCAGTTTCAGAAATACATAATCGAACACTATGTATATATATTAGCTATTTAAATAACACAATTTTGCTAATTGTTATTTACAATTTCTTTTATAGACACAGTTTTCGCGATCAGATATGTGTGTACAACATGAATTGTTGAAGTATGCATCCAATGATCAATTACGAAGTTATTGAAAACATAGCGTTTGAACTGCATCATATATTCGTATATAAAGTGCTTATCAATTTCGTTTCCAAAGGATTATCGTAAAACATAATTTCAACGCAAGTTGTATTATATGGCATTAGATCCATTAATGATGGATGGGAACGTTTCTTATATCAATCAATTTATCAATTTAGTGTTCAAATGATTATAGTGACAATAAATTCAACTCAAATGGCATGGTATGACATCAGATCTTTTGTATAATAATTGATCGGAACGTTTCTTATATCAATCAATTGATCACTTTAGTATTCAAAGGCTTATATTGACAATACATTCATCTCGAGTGGCATGGTATGACATCATCCTTTAACATTATAATGGATCGGAACGTTTCTGATACCAATCAATTTATACATTAAGTGTTCAAAGGATTATAGTGACAATTCAATCAACTTAAGTGACATGGTATGACATTAGATCCTTTAATGATGGCTCGGAACGTTTCTGATGACATGAAAACGTGGGAGAAACCAACTTTTTCTCATTATGTTTACACTTTGTATTGAAGCTTTGGCTTGCAGAACTTTCTCGAGGTCCATTTGTTGAGCAATAAAACGCATACACTGAAATTAACCGTATCATATATGATTAATCAAACCAAAACACGTTTTCAACTATTACCCAACAGTGTGAGGTTTTCAAAGTTAAAAAAAAATAGTGTCTCTTACTTTACTTTGTTAATAGCATACTCTACGATAGAAAAATCTGCGTTGTCGATTGCAAAATTCGCTCTTCCGTATCATTTAATGACCAGATACAATTAAAACGTAATACGGATATTAAATGCTTAGAAAAAACATATACACACAGTGCACCTTCAGCAGCATCAGTAAGCGATACAACTTTTGATACAATGCGGCCCTTTATTTATGCTAAGAAACCATAGATCACCTCACTCGCATACAAGATCTTACTTACTTTAACATCAGGGTAATTACTCGTGGTGATTTGAATATTCCATGGTTATTACATCTTACATGCTTTGGCCATTGTTCAGTTGCTAGAGAATTGGACTGTGGTCATAAATTAAGAACAACGAATTGATTATAAGATTCCTACTGATGCATCTTGATATTCACTTTTTATATGCCTTGTTACTTGTACATTATTTTTCTTGTTGCTTTTAATGTTGAAAAGCTTTAATATAAGAGGCGGTGTTTCCAATAAAACTTAAAACTTGAATCTTGCGTGTCACCTTTTATTTGTTGGATTTACTGTCATGTTTTACGAGGTCTAGAAGTTCCTATATCTGTCTGGTATTGAAGGTCTCGCACATGGATGTTCTTACACACTGAATTCTAGTACATTTATATTACAACATAATTATGTAAGAAACCTGTTTGTATCCCAGCAACAGCCAGTATACACTGTCAAGCGTCGGTAGAAAAATAGTAGTAACATTTGCTCTGCTAATTTCTTTTGTTGTATTTTGCAGTTATCAATTATATATTCGAACGATTTGTATACACGTTGTATTTTTGTTATTATTTTTTGTTAATTTAGAAAAGTACTACTAATATAAATTTGATATTGAGACCTTAAAAATAGCAAAATTATGTTTCTTGTAAGTCAGTGAATATTTATTAATGCAATTTACCAATTTATAATTGCAATATAAAAATAAATAAAATCAATCACGTGTTTGCTTCAAACCGGTTTCAATAATACATAATAAAGCAATTAAATACCAACTTAAATAACAATTTTACGCAATTTGTTGCAACCCATGTTGGCTATTGTTATCTACAATTCCTTTCATAAACAGTTTTCGTGATCAGATATGATAGAACAAAACGAATAGTTGAAGTCTACACATTTTGCCAACATTGCTCAATGATCAAAAGATTGAAACTATTCCATGGCAACTGCTTCATTTATTCTTATATTAAGTTCTTATCAATTTAGTTTTCAGTTGAGTATAGTAATAAATAAATTCAACGCAAATTGTAAGATATGGCATTAAATCCTTTAATGGTGGCTCGGAACGTTTCTGATTAGTTAAATACATTTTAATTTTACGCAAATTAAACCACATATTAACGTTTCCTAATATATGCTGATTTTCATATTTCCATTGAATTTAAAAGCCATGTGATTTGTTTGTTTAATATATTTATGCAATTGGCCAGTGGTCATAAACAAAAGACTTTTTAGGGATGATAACATTTCTTTCCTGTTTATATATCTTTAGTTTAAGTTTTAATACACCAGGAAATAATTGAATATACAATGCCCAATACATAAAGAAGAACAGTATGAAAAAAATGGAGCGATACAATTATAAATATATTGAAAATGTCTTGTAAGAAAAGAAATCGATATACGAATACCCGTAACTGTATTCACTGATAGGACTTACACGTTGATGTTTTAACGTCAAGAATCATTTTACATTTTTGTATCTCTGCTATTTTATTCAGACTTTTTGACGGTAGTTGGACTTCTAAATCCACCGAAGCCTCCCCTGATGTTAACTTGATGGGATTTCTACAGTATGTTGTACATGTAGTGAAAACCGTCAACGAACAGCTCGAAACTACATTGGTCAGAATAAAGTTAATACAATTTACATAACATTGTCAGAGAACTATTTGCATTCTAACAATATTAAGAATGTATATTCATGAGACGATATAAAACATTGAAATCAACAATACTGATGTTCATTTTGTGTGATTTATCTATGTATTATTCTACACTTCAGAATTATATTAGCATGGATTGTATAATATGCATATATATCGTTTACATTAAATATTAATGTTTTTTTTATAGGAAGACTAGTTATGAGGAATATATTCTCAGATTTTCATATTTCAAAAATATTCTTTTGAAACATTCTTTATTATCAAGCAGAAAATATATATATTTCGTAATTCATTGAATCCTGAAGAAGTTACACGTCTTGATCACAAATACTATATTATGTAATTATTCAAGATTAATTGAACTAATTAGAATGCTTCACTACTGTATTTTGTCCAGAGTAAAGTTTATAGATTAAGTGTTATGGGAACACAACACGCTTCGATCGTGAAAATAAAGAACACAATTGTCCTTGTAAAACTACCAAATAAACAATGCAAATCGATAACCCAACATAAGCACATACTAGTTAATTTTTAATTGCAAAGAATAAAAGTAACATTCATTTATAATATTGGCATTATCCTGGTTTTATGCAGAACTACAAATCGTCGATCTACAACGATCAATCGAACATAATTCCTTACTTAATGGCTACAGTTGATTATTGATTCCAAAATAATTAACTTTGACATTATCTGGGTGAGATCTGGCACGTAATTGTCAGCCAAGAGTGTAAAGCAATTGAGCAGCACTTGCTTTAGAGATCGTGTAGTATCTTTTCGTGCGAGGGATAGAAAAGCTATATTTGTGGATAAGCTGCAAAGGGAGCAGCAATATAAACCAAGTGGAAGACGGATTTTAGAGGGCACACTGTTGTTTTTTGTTCATTCATCTGATTGCCATATTTAGTTAATATTATGTTTTGTAAGGACTTGTTTTCACAAACACGCATTATTTTCTTTGATTTATTTGGTAAAGGAATTATAAATTATCTCTGGTACAACCAGAAACTCACCGACGGGCAAAATGCTAAGCGTTCCATTTGTTCCTCTAAAGTAGTTGAGGCGACTTAAGAAGTTTATGCACAGTGGTTTCGATAATGATTACCTATATCTTGATACGCTGAAATGAAGGAAATTAATTCTTTTCTCAGACATTGATGCACGTAATGAATTGTCGAGTTTCACCTAATTTCTCCGATAACTGCCAGGTTTATGATATTGAACGCATGCATTAGCTGGGTCATATGCTTCATTAAACTCTCTAACTAGTATGTACGGAAATTCATCCTCTATTTTTTCTGTTAAAAAAAACAACATCATGCAAAGACAAATTTTAACATGCAAGATACATATAGTCTTCAAAAGATATGTAATACGGTATGTTTGATTAAAATTATAAATATGTTAAATAAACATACAGTTTGTTTTCTAACTATGTTATTGAGCTATGGTACCTGTATCACTCAGTTTGCAGTGAGTTAAATATGATGTTATTTTACATTATTTTTCTCGAACGAGCTGGGAGAGATTATCCTTGAAATAAACAGACTTTCATTATGGTATAGGATACAACACGACATCAGTGTTCTTGTAGCCCATGAGTAGTGCTGTTTAGCAAAGCATTACAAATACAGATTTCACCCGCGCTTTATTATTTCAAACACACATTATATCAATTAAACTTCGATATTTTGGTATACCAAAGCCTCTTTACTATAAAACTAATACAAATAAACCCAACAAATACGATTAAAGCTTATGAAAGCTGGAACGGTCAAGTAGCCGCATTTGAAGCTTATTGAGAAATATTTAAACGAATATAGTTGTTCATCTAAGTTAATTTGTGTGTGCATCCCATTACGTCATATCCAGCATTCTGTGTACGGGCAATCACCAAACATCTCTTGAAATGTTTGTTTCTGGACTTGGGCGGACCAGTGTGGTCCAATAAACGCTATTGTTAGTTGCCAAATGGTGAAAATAACAATTTATAACAGACTAAGTTGGGTGAAGAGAAAATGGTTGTTACAGGAACATCAATATTTCTTCATTTGTATATTTAACACAAGGTAATTGAATTGCCAACAATAACCTTTTAAATTATGCTTAAGTGTTATGTTCTGTCCATGGGTATTTGTCGACGTGGGGTAGGTAGCTTCCAACATGCTGAATGCACAGTTGCGCTCGTAAATATTCATACGAGCCATATTGGTTTTTTTAATTAATTTAATGTGTTCCTTGTGTAAGAACCCACTCAGAATAATGAAATAATATAAAATTAGTCAAATGATCACATGTAAAATTAAAAAAAAAATCAAAATCTGTACTCATAACTGAGATATTCAAGTTTGAAAAGTTTTGCGTTAGAAAAGTCTCCGGGTGTACAAACAAACGCATTCAACTTAATTGAGAAAAAGTACTTACATTTTTTTTTTTTCTTAAATATCTTCTGTCTGAGATATTAAACCAGACAAAATTAAAACAAAAATATGTTAAATGAGCGGTAATTCCCTGTTCTCTACAGACGCACTGCATGTCTCCCTTCTTTTTTATATTGCAAAACAAGGCACTCAGTGCCGATAATAACTTTTAACTGCTGTGAAAATGCTAGACTCTAGACCAACAGTCGTCGCGATTTAATTGTAACAGGAAACGTGCTGCTAATGAATGTTAAATAATGTTTTGCCTTTGAATCCACAACACATCAATTACAAAATGTTAGTGTGGGGGGAAGACGTTCGAATACCAGAGACGGGTAGTTTTGTGGCAAATCGATTCGTATGGTTTTCAGAAGTAAGCATATTTTTAATGAAAGGTTAAATAATAGTGTAATATACGATCATGTAAATAATTTAATGATTTAATATGTGGTTTAAACATTGTTTTAATGATTACTTATTATTTAATTGTTATAAGTA
Source organism: Dreissena rostriformis (assembly GCA_007657795.1). NCBI lineage: Eukaryota > Metazoa > Mollusca > Bivalvia > Myida > Dreissenidae > Dreissena > Dreissena rostriformis. Next base: position 95,010 of record VMBQ01002970.1, read on the forward strand.
ATTATGAAATGATAGAATAGTGTATCGAACATAAAATAAACGGCTTAATACTTTAATACGGTTTTGCTAAATACTATTATAATACTCATCTGGACTGTTCATCTGGAATAGAGTTTAGTACACACATGAAGACTCTTAATTCAATCGTAACCTAATTGATGTCTACGATGCATAGACCTATCCTTGTAAATCTCGATTTGCCATTTATTAAATGTTGTATTGCAGAACCACGTATTTTCAATATATATAACAAGAATATAGTCTGCATCATTCGTGCTATTCTGGAAATATAAGACTGTACAAGTCAGATTTCGCCTGAAAAGCACTTATCTGAAAACTTGGAATCATCGCATCAAAACAATAGGAGAGGCGTTGTTTTTTTATATTCGTGTTGTTTTCGCATATAAGAATTCTTCGATTGCATGTTAACATTATTAAAAAAAACACTCAGGTGCAAAAAAAAGGTTTCACGAACAACATTTTTAAGTTAATTAACATGATAAGTCGATTTCATATAAAATCAAAACATGAGTTATCAAGTTGAGATTCACACTTGTTTTCGCCACAAAACTAGATCACGAAATGCTCATGGTGAGCTATCGTGGTCCGTCTTTGTCCAGAATCTGTCGTTTTTTGCGTTGTTTTTCGTTTTTCGTCAACTTTTATCTTGAGGCCACATTTTGCATCCTCTCTTAATACAACTTAGTCAAAATATTTAGCTTGACAATAACTGGCAGAGTTTGAATCTGGGTCAATCGCCTTTAAACACTAGCAAACTGGATCAAATCTTTAAAAAAAACCTTGTGACCCCTCTAGATGTAACATTTATAATGCAATCTTGATGGCACATGGTCAGAATGTTTATCTTTACAATATCTAGACCGAGTGCAAATCTAGGTTAAGTGCGTAACCAGTTCACCAGGTTATATATAAGAGAAACCGTGTAACCACTCTAGAAGTCACATTAAATGATGAAACTTTTTCAGAATATTTATCTTAACAATATCTAGGTACATTTCCAACCTTGGTCAAAAGCATCAAAATACTTTGTCATCAGGTCAAAATAAAAAATTGTAATACTTTATTACCAATTCAAATGCCATATTTATGAATAAATATTGATAAAGCTTTGTCAATATGTTTATCTTGACGATATCTTGGCTAAATTTGAATCACGAATTTGAGTCTGCATCGCGAAAGACGATATCTGGGTCACCAGATCAAACCTTAGAACAACTTGTTACCACTCTAGATTCCAAATGTATGACACAATCTTGATCTTACTTGGTCAGAATGTTAATTTTGACAATATATAAACCGAATTTAAATAAACAGATTACGTAAAAACAATCTCAATCGTTTCGGGTCAATCGGCTTGCAAAACTAGGTCACCAGATCAAACCTTAAACAACCTTGTTTCCACTCTACAGACCAAATGTATGATATAATCGTGATAAAACGTGTTCATCTTAACAATATTAAGGACACGGTTGAATCTCGGCCAATCAGTGTAACAATATATGTCACGGGGTCAAGCAACCACGGCCCTCTTGTTACAAAACCATAATACGACATTTGTTTTTCGCATTGTTCCGTCAGCAACTGTACGCAATTTAAAAATCAATGCAAATTTTAATATTTAAGATAGAATGGAATGAAGTAATGTGATATACAGAAACTGGCAAGGGTCATCATGTGTTACCAACACCCCAATTTCGCGAAATTAGTTATAAATACGAAAGTCAGTTTTTGTCACAAAATAATTATTTAATACTCATTTACTCGCACCAAACACACATTGTAAATCCTATTTCGGCCCCAACGCATGTAAGTTAATTGTTTCGTCTCCCTTTAGCACCGGTGCATTTGATGAGACCAGCCAGTATCACGGTGTGAAAACAGTGTTATACTTCACAACTGCTATTCCCATCAGTGATAAGAAAGAGAAAAATAATACAGATTACCTACACATTTGCTGATGATAATGAGACAAACGGCAAGAAAACGTCTTGTCTGTTCAAAATGTTCTGTTCAGACTCTTTCTGCACCAACATCCCGTGTGATAACCACGCTTAGTTGTATTAAACACTTTCTATTTTTGTAATACATTCATATTTCATTTATATTCTTAAACGACGGATACATGTATACATTGTATATTGAATATTGACTTACAGTGATCATTGATCAACCGTGTTCTTTTTAAAATTAATAGTTGAGTAGATACTTACTAGTCCTACCCCTAGGACCATTGCATGGTGTCAAATGTCAGACTTTTCACCAAAATGCCCATCATGACGTTTTGCCCTGTCGCAAAGCTGGAATATTATCACTGTACGTATTTACCCATTTCATGATGGAAAGTTATACTTGTTAAGTCGCCATTTTGGATATCGTTCTATCTGAAAGATATAAGCCTCTCTCATCATTTGCAAGGCAAACTCGGCGCTTACAAAAGCACTTGGCTTCCCGTGACTCAGACAGTTGATTGATCAAGTTAGATTGATAACAATCTGACTGATCAGTATTGTTTGGAAAACCTACGCATGCAACATGCGAACGGCGTGTTCGATTGTAAGTGAAGGAGATATACGTTATGGGACCATTGTGAAGCATTCCGAGATTTGTAGCGATCAAAAGACCAAATTAAGATCTAATACCTGTAATCCGATACAATCAATACGACATGTTTTATTGCGTCATTGTTCATGCCTTTGTGTGCCTTTCATATCATCAAAACAGTTGCTTATTGTTATGTCAATTGTTTTTTCAATGTTTTATATTATCTAACTTTCATATTCAACAAACTGTGTACCATATACCATCTTCTTAAGTCGGAACAGTCCCCTTGATAAATGGTGTAATCTGTATATATACGTTCTGCTTGAAATGTACTTACGTGAATGAATTGTCCCCTTCCGTTATTCCATTTGCCTCAATGGTTTGCAAGGAAATTTCCTGGACGAAGCAGACTAAATAAAATTATGCTGCAGTGCTGGATAAACTATAACATATTATCCAATAATTAAGAATACATATGAAACTCTTTTCAATTTTATACATTACATTTCGTGCTGATTTGTTTTATTTTGCAACTCGATAAAACAACGGTGGATAACGAAAGGGACAAAGATGTGAACACATCTACCATTGACTCTCTCATTGATACTCTTTTAATAATCATTCGGTTATTATTTCCGTTATTTTACCAAATAAAAGACGACTACATTAATGATGATATATTATCGCCCCACCGTAATACCGTTTAAATCCTGAAATATTGTGTACCAATGACTCTCTCATTGGTACTCTGTTAATAATCATTCGGTTATTATTTCCGTTATTTTACCAAATAAAAGACAACTGCATTAATATGGATATATTATCGCCCCACCGTAAGACCGTTTAAATCCTGAAATATTGTCTTAAAATATAAAGACCACACATGCATATACAGCATACTTTTACAGATGTATAAACAGTACAGTAACATGACATGATATTCAGTTTTGAAAAAAAAAACTCAGCGTTGCGACAGGAGTTCTATATGTTTCGCATTTTAAATTATCGTTTTTTAGAAATGGTTTTTCTAGAAATGGCTCAACAAACAACTTACTTCAACATTGTTTGGGCGATTCAATTTGCAATACATTATATATCAATTAATTAAAAGCCTGAATGCGGTTATGCATTTCACGATTTGATATATAATTGTTTCAGAATTTATGTTCGTAAAATATATCACACTTCATGTTATACGTTAAAGTCTTCGTGAATTCATAATTAACATTTTAGGGGACAAATCTGTATGACACCCAATAGTGAAGTATGTTTATGTAAAGGAATGTTTAACAAAGGTACATAATTACAGCAAGTTTCCAGCCGTTGGTACAGCTAGAATTAATACTTTCTATAATTAATAGATTTTATGTACCCAGTTACAGTAGCTACATTATGAAAAGTACCGTTGGTTTTAACCATTCGTCTTATAAAACTATATAATTGAATCGAGAAAATGTTCTTACTTTTACAAATATTGAGAATTCACACAAGACTAAATTACATCTGAAATCATGTAAATGAATGGTAATTTGCTTACTTCAGCAAAAGTGCGCGTCTCCATTTTCTTTTAACATTTCCAAACAAGGCGATTTGTTCCAATACTTGCTTTCAACTGTTGTTGCAGTGCTAGATCCCAAACTAGCAATCGACGTGATAAATGTGCAACCGAAAACTTGCTGACAATAAATATTAAATAACTTTTTTCATTTGAATCCGCAACACGCATATGTCGTTTCGTGGGAAAATTATCGATATGATTTTCTAAAGTAATCTTTAATACCAAAACAAATCCATAAGCTTACAATGCACGATTTAGCAAATGTTAAAACGTTAGTATGTATGCACCTTCTGATGTACATTTATAATAGTGTATAACACATGTAATAAACGACCGTATACCTTTTAAGCTTTTGTTGCAAGATTGAAACATGAACATATTTGAAAACTGCGAGCCGCGTTATTGTTTTACAAAATATCACAGTTTAAAAAAATATTAAATTACTTCATAAAAATACTTAATACTCATACTCATAAAAAATCACATAACATGTCCTGCAGTTGAATGACTATATTTGACAAAGGAAAATATTACAACATTTAGCTAAAGCCATGTCGCTTTAATGACATTGATAATAATTCATGTTTAAGCGTTGACACTTAAATGTAGAGGCGCTACAGGACTTGAAAAACTATGGAAGGGGAAAATATCTGTTCACATAACATGATAGCAAATGTTACCATGTCTCATGTGAATACTCCAGACAGTAATTACATAAAACAAACGTTACATTATTTCCCTCCTTTAAAGTCCAAGACAGTTATCTAATTAACTAACTTCATATTTTTCAGAGCAAGATGTCGCGTATTCTTGTTATGCGGGAAGATTGCTGTTCTAAAAGTATCACAGATTCAGATTTCGAAGATGTTGGATGGCTGTATACGATGTATTCGTATGGATACAAAACAAACTCAACAAATACAAATCGACCAAGATGTTTTTTTTTATTTAAACTGAAACGGTCACATCACAGCATTATATGTGCTTAATGTTAAACTTGAAACGTAACTGGCTGTTCATTGTTTTCCGGCTTATTTTATATTTAACTTTAATTGATGACCAAGCAAGATTCTATATCCATTTGTAAAGACAAACAGTTTATCTTGAATGTTGTGATCGTTTATGTATGCATTTCATGACTTCATATAAAATATATAATTTATATATTCAATAAATGATTTAAATAATCTTAGTGCAGGTCGTAAAACATTTTTATAACTGTCAGTCTGGAATTTATCGATAGGCGCAACATTGTGGCGTTATTCTTTGAGACAAAAAACGATAGTTTTTCAAATGAACGTTAAGTTTAGCTATCAAATCGTCATACGTACACTTTATTTCATTAAATGACCTCATTTGCGAACTTTTAAGGCAAATAATGACATTTGAAATTAGATTAGATATTATGTTATATTTTCTTTCCAAAGACATTAAGCGAGATTTTTCAGAAATATGTATATGTATTTCTAGAAATAGTGCATGCGTGATTAACGAAAGCGAATGAGAAACATGTCTCTGTTTTCATAATTTATAACTGTCTGGAGAATTCACGCGAGACACAATTACAAATGATTCTTTTAATGTGAACAGAACTTTCCTGCTCAATGTAATCCCACCGCGCATCCCTCTCGCTGTATTAAGATGCATAATCAAAGCGCTGAAGGCACTGCAGTTGTTCGCTCTTTGAATGAATTTAATATAACATTCACAGGACATGTAGCTCGACTTTTTAACGTACCCCAATCGAACGGCCACAAAAAAGTGCCAACACCAATGTAATTTACTTTTAATTGTCTACAGTGATGAGATTTTGCAAAAACATCAAGGAGGAAAATGACATTGATTTATAATCTCTCATAATTTTACACAGAATTCACACACACTCCAATTATGATTACAACGATGAAGCTTAGTTTAAACAAGAAATATATTTAAAAAAGATATTCAACGTATGTTGACGTTAAGGAAAAAAAGTAGTAGCTAAGTTTCAGCGTTACGATGACGACCCACATTATAAGCTAATTTGCTCTATACATGAGTGTACCTGTCGCTTTGTGTGAGTCAAACAAAGAATTAACCACAACATAATTATAATAAGTCTATTGGTATCAATGAGCGTTGTATTAAATTCTCAAGCAAATAGCATTAAAACAATTATGTGTTATTTTTCGCCTGAAATTAAATGCTTAACTTAATTTATCTCCATTTATTTTTTATTCATGTTCATGTATTGACAGTAATGTGAAACTCCTATACTTGTACATGAGTGTACCTGTCGCTTTGTGTGAGTCAAACAAAGAATTAACCACAACATAATTATAATAATAAATCTATTGGTATCAATGAGCGTTAAATTCTCAGCCAAACAACATTAAAAAAAACGCCTAAAATTAATTGCTTAATTTAATTTATCTCCATTTATTTTTTAGTGATGATGATGTATTGAAAGTAATGTGAAACTACCCTACTTTGTATTATAGTTTCAATGGGTCAATACTTTGTCATCGTGTGTATTAATTCCGATTTAAAGTTTGCATCATAAAATACGACATGTACTAAGTTGCAAGTCTATATTTGGATATAGCACCTAGACCAATGCAACAAGCACGCTTTTCATGCGTGGAACTGGATTGACGACAGCAACAATTTTGCGCTCTTATTCAAACATGGGTTTTGCATGGCGTACACGTATTGTAAAAGGTGTACCCTGTAGATGCGTACGAAGGGACTTGAAGCAGCAAATATAATCAAGTGGCTATAGAAAAACGGTGTGAATCAGTTTTATAAATGGAAATGATGATATATACATGTAGTGGAATTAAATTGATACCGCGTCAATTTGTTAAAGGTTATTGTTTTCACAACTTGCTCGCCATAAGGATTAAATTGCTCACCCTTTGCTTTTAACTTTTCATAAGTAACTAGTGTTATCCCCCGCCAAAGGCGGAGGGATATGGAATCAGCGTTGTATTAGTCTTATTTATAAGACGTTGCCAAGAATTTAGAGATACTTTTTATACGGGCTAAATTCTTTGGAACGTCTTATCGGCGAACGACCAGTTACGTGGTGGATACCAGAAAGTTTAAATTTTCATCAATATGTTTAAAATTGCAAAATTACATTACCAACTCATAAAGTTTTAGTTTAGAAGTCCATTTTTACCTCAAATATCGTGGAATTGAAGTTAAAAGGCATAATTTGTTTNCGGTACTCGCTGGATTAGCAGAGCCGCCCTCAAAAGTTCCCATATCCGACCCTCCTCAGAAAATGTAGTGAAACAACTATCCACCTACGGACAATTACCATTCCGCTTGGCGATTCTTATTCTCTGATCAGTGGATTATCTATTACCCCATGGGGCGTTTTTGGCGATTAAGCGTAGAAGTAGGTACCGAGTGCTCTTTTAAAGTACGGAATACTGAAACATGTATAGAGAAACCTTGATTTTTTTTACAATCGCACTTTTCTACTACATTTTCAACTTTAATCGCTAGCTGAACGATTCAATCGCCAACGGTGATTTTGGTGATCGGAAATACTAACATAACTGCTATAAATATGAGGTCGATATAACCGGTAGTTTACATCTAAGTATTTGGACTTCGCTAACATATAATAAATTGACTTTGAAATAAAGTTAAAACAAATACGTTTTTTAATTATAAATTTGAAAAAAAGGTTTGAATTGTTGTTTTTGTCACTTGTTAGTGGCATATTCACCGCATGAAACCTGTGTTATTAAGTGCAAACCACACGTAAATGTTCGTAAATAAAAAATATACTACGGGAGATCACATCATATTTGTCCTCACATGGCTTATTACGGTTTTATTTTGTCCCCGTCAAAATATATGGAATTTTAATATTTGATTAACACTCAGTTTTCTTTCGACACATTCAAATCACTCTTTCACAGCCGTGTCATGCGAAAATGGGTCTTATGGCGCTTCGGCTAGCGTGGCGGAAGCCTAGTCAGTGCAATGGCGCAGTCTGGTCAGGGGCTGTGCTGTCCGCTATAAATGACGCAAGGTTTCGTGGTCTCATTATGTTTCTCCTGAACAGTCTGTACGATGCGCAGACTATAGCTACGCTGGCCGGATATGGCATAAGACCCATTTTCGCATGACGCGGGTCTTCAAAAATATATTTGTTTCTTATAAATCGATCATCTAAGCACAATACTTTCCGATAGAAAATTGAAGTCAAACTGTTTTATTTATAGCAAACTGGCAAATTTCGGTAGCCTATTCAGTCTTTCAAGAACGATTTCCATACCGACTTACCGAGTACAGCAATCATTTGTTGTTGGATAATAAGCGATTTTCGCCTCATCATGACACTATACTATTTCGGTAGTTTTTGTATCCTCATCTTGAAATCAATACTGTGTTATCAACGTTTATCGATCAATTATGTCTTCCCCGGACGATTTAGTGACCGAGTACCAAGTCAAAATGCGAAGATTGCCATCGATGCGAAAAGCTGGTTTTAATAGTAATATAAGTATTATTTGAACATATATCAAACACAATAATATCGAAAATGATTAAAACAAAGCTTGTTGTTGTTTTCTGTTGAGTTTACACGAATATGGATAAATAATTTCCGATGGTCACGATTTTTTTCAATTAACAGCGTATGAAACATTATGAAACAATGATGAAACGGAATTTATATACATATTAAAATAACACATTTTTCAATTAATATTTTTTATTTTTGCTTTACATAATGAAATAATTGTTATATTGATCACTTCGTAAAATGGTATTGGGTTTTTCCGTTTTTCTCCCGTTGATCTGAAAAGGAATCGGCTGTTATCAAGATGGCTAATTAATAGCCTCAGCTGCTGTGCTGCGCGCATGTATGTGTGTATTTCATAGTTCATTAACAGTGAAGTCCCGTTGCGTCTTCGCGAATGCATCTATTGGCTGGCCTGTTCCTGTGACCTTTAAGGGGAGCTTAACCATAGTTAAATACAACAAGCCTGTTCGCAAAAGTTTTTACCGACATATATGGCGATACGAATGAGGTGATTATGAAAAATTACGAACACTTCTTTCACATGTACAGTGGAACCAATTAGTCCATGATGATATAAATATATATACACAAAATATAACTAATGTAATCTGCGATGCTGCACAAAGGTCAATACCGAACAAAAAGGTCTGCATTAGGACAGGAGACGCACCGTGGATGAATAACTTTGTAAAATCGAAAATACGCAAACGAAAACGTATGTATAAAAAAGCCAAATTTTCCGGCTCGGAAACTCACTGGACTAAATTTCGCGTTATTCGAAATCAAGTTGTCACACTTATTCGCGATGCAAAAGCGCAGCACATTATACATCTTAGCGACACTCTTAAATCGTCAAATATAAACTCGAAAGACTGGTGGAAAACTTTGCGTAATTTTATTTCACATAAATCAATACCACCCTTACTTGACGACATAACTGATGATCTTGTTACAGATGATACTGACAAGGCAAACATACTGAATGCGTATTTCGCTGTGCAGTCAGAAATTGACGATTCCAATGTAGACGTACCAGAAAGCCATAACTCTTGTGTTCATATCATTCAGTCTATTTCCATAACGCCCGACGAAGTAGTTGACGCCTTTAAAAACCTTAAATTGGGTAAAGCGTCTGGTCCAGATGGGATTGACAATCGAATCTTACGTGAATCTACGCAACAGTTAAAAATCCCAATGTGTACTCTCTTTAATGCAAGTTTGACTCAATGTAAAATGCCAGATGCTTGGAAAATTGCAAATGTGTGTGCAGTATTTAAAAAGGGCGACCCGTCAGTAGCGTCTAACTACCGACCAATATCTCTACTAAATACTCTTGAAAAGGTTTTCGAAAGGATCCTTTATAAACATATTTTTAATTTTCTTCGAAGTAACTCGTTTTTCACACAATATCAGTCTGGCTTTACCCAGGGTGATTCAGCCGTGAACCAATTAACTTATATTTATGACACATTTTGTAAAGCCCTTGACAACGGACTCGAGGTTAGGGTCGTTTTCTTTGACATAAGTAAGGCCTTCGACAAAGTCTGGCATAAAGGACTACTATATAAGCTCCACTCTGCTGGTATCCGAGGAAACTTATTGAATTGGATAAGTAACTACCTATCAAATAGAAAACAAAAAGTTGTACTTCCAGGCACCGAATCTCATTTTGCTAATATATCGGCCGGAGTCCCCCAAGGTTCTATTCTCGGTCCCTTGATGTTCCTAATTTACATAAATGATATTGTTTCTAATTTACGTTCGCGCGTCAACCTCTTCGCAGATGATACAAGCCTGTATATGGTTGTAAATTCTCCTGTTGAAACAGCGGCTGTTATGCAAGCTGATATTGAACGAATCAATTCGTGGGCTGATCAGTGGTTGGTTAAATTTAATCCAGCAAGGTCAGAGTCGCTATTAATTTCCCGAAAACTAAATAGACCAAACCATCCAATTTTAAGTATGCAAAACACACCTATTCCAGAAGTGAAAGTCCATAAACATTTAGGAATTTTTATAGCCAACGACTGCTCATGGCACGAACATATAGCATACATAAAGGACAAAGCCTGGAACCGAATAAATATTATGCGCCGCCTCAAACATACTCTCGATCGGAAAGCATTAGACATTATATATTGTTCGTTCATACGACCAATAATTGAATATTCCGATGTAGTTTTCGATAATTGCTGTCATTATGAAAAAGATGACTTAGAAAAAATTCAAATAGAAGCAGCACGAATTGTATCAGGTTGTACCAAACTTGTCTCGATTACTGAGCTCTACAGAGAGGTTGGGTGGGAAACATTAGATACTCGGCGCCGAAAACATAAACTTGTTCTCATGTATAAAATTACAACAAATCTTACGCCTGCTTACCTTAAATCTATTGTACCGGACACAGTCGGAGCTAACAACCCCTACCCATTACGAAATGGAGACGACATCAGAAATGTGACGACCCGAACTACAACATACTCTAATTCATTTGTACCATCAACCATTGCGGAATGGAACAAGCTTCCTCTAGATACAAGAAATGCTGTCTCTCTTACTTCGTTTAAGCATCTTCTAAATATAGATGTTAAGAAACCAAATATATTATATAATTATGGTGAAAGGCGCCAACAAATGCTTCACTCAAGACTCAGAACTAAGTGTAGTTCACTTAATCAACATCTATTTAAGTGCAATATTGTACTATCACCCTTGTGTACTTGTGGTGCAATTGAATCGGTTTCTCATTATTTCTTAGAATGTCAACGATTTACACACCAAAGAGAAGTTCTTGTAAGCGCAATTGCTCCTTATACCTCCCCAACAATACCACATATATTATTTGGTGATGAAAGTCTTGACTTGGAGAAAAACACGATTATCTTCGATGCAGTTCATTTGTACATTAAATGTAGTAAACGTTTTGATACCTAGCTGTCTGTCATGTTCCTTGTCTCTTTTTTTTTTTTTTTTTTTTCTTTAAACTGTTTCGCTTTGTCTTTTCTTCTGTCTGATGTGTCTTCACATCTATTTCATCAACCTTGATGAACCTACTCTTTCTTTCTAGATAACGTACATTTACGTCATTTTTTTTTATTATTATCTTTTATAAATTGTACTGTCCAAATACATGTCTGCTACCTCAAAACATGTTACACACTTGCTTGCCATTACTGCGTATGGAGAAGAACTTTATAAGATCTCGATCTTTCGTTCTAATCCTTTTTTTGAACAACGTGACTTATTTGTAACTGTATATTCTATGCAAATGTATACCATGTTTGTTCGTAAAATAAAATATGTTTAAACTAAGGGGAGCTGTGCTACGCGCTTTTAACGTAACACGTATTCAACTATGTTCATTATGGAAAATGTTATGTAAATGATACTCTTCCGCACCGCGAACTCTTTCTCGGTGCGTATGAGGGTTGAGTGTGATTGGGTGAATCGTAGTTAATTGAAAAACGATTTTGAAAACACCACTATTAACCTTAGTTGTTCTTGCGAACAACTAAAAACTATTGTGCATGCAGTTGACTGAACAATGTAGAGATTTGAATTTGTTCGATCAACAGAAATATAAATTGTTCGTATGAAGTTGTGTTTTACAGTACCACTTAAGTTTGAATGACCTCCGAGTTATAAATGTTTTAATTTTAATATTAAGATAATATACTTTTAATATAATGTTTAGAATAACTGGTAATGTGTGGTGTTTTTGTTGGTGAACATTGCATTATCTGTACCATTCTTCCGTGTATATGCATTGTAAAAAATGTTAACACTACATTGCTTTATTGGTTATGCTTCTTACCAACAGATATGCAAAATTTTGCTAATACTTACATTGCTATTATTCTCCTAATACCCTATCAGTTGATGGTGTGTTATTGATGCAAACCTTTTCTAGTACCATTATTGTCAAACCTGTCTCAATATTGCTCACTTTTGTTAATAAACCTATATCATGGTTATTTAAATGTACCGCAGTGATGTTTTTGCCGTTTGAGCTGATAAGTTTTTGTTGTTGGTAATTTCGATCTTTGTAATTTGAAGTTGAATAACTAGAACACATAAATAAGTCTGGCTTCATCGTCGAAACTTTAAGCACAATATTAAGAAAATAACGGGAAGTTTAACATATTTTTGGTGACATAAACATACACATTTCATTTAATTTGTAAATATATTGTATCTTATAAGACTGTACTCATGCTGAGCTTATTCTAACTGTTTGTGATAACATTCAACAATAACATGTTCCACAAGGAATCAAGTTATTTAAACTATTATCGAACTCATTTTTATTTATGCTTATTATTTATATTTTTCACGTGTTGGATTGTCTGACATTGTTGAGTGGCCTTTCTAAATACAGTTGTTTATTAATGAAGTAAATATATATAGAAGCTTCAAACACCACGAGGCAACTTCGACTATAAACGGAAATCGTTTATCAAGTATACGAATAGCAACTTGCAAATATTGAATTCCTTACATGCGAGATGTTTATGCCTCAACGAATGAAGTAGGCATTCAGCATTTCACTTGTCCGTCCGTCCGCAAGTACGTCAGTCCGGACGTCCTTTCGTCACGATGCTTGTGTTTTGAACTCTGTAACTACTGAGTGAATCTTTCACTGTTGAAAGACCCTAATGTGTAAGACAATCGTTAAAACGTATTTCGGTTTAGTATTGCGTCTTAGCAAAAGGATGGCCCTTTATGGTCACGTGTCTGTGTTTCCCCTGTAGAATATTTATTCCAATTATTTTGTGTTTTCAACACCTTTAACTTCTTGGTGTATCTCGCGTTAACATTCGTGGATGAATGACTTTAATGAGTAGATGATCGTAAAGAAAGGAAATATGGCTACGACGAGTATCGTCATAATTATGAACCTTTGTCGGTTTTTGCACAAAACATATATATTAAACCAAACCTTTGGGTTTTGAACTCATGTTTTACTTTGAATGGATTTCGCTCAAACTTTTAGAGTTGAATGACATTAGCGTGTAGATGTGTGTTAAGAAATGAATTATGGCCCTTTGTCTGTTTTTCTGTCATAGTCTATTTAGTCCCAAAGTGTTGTGTTTTATTTTATTCCGCTTTAACTGCTGGGTGTATCTCGCTCAAACGTTCACAGTTAAAACACCTGAATGTGTATACATATAATCTTAAATAAGGAATGTTGACTGAGTTAAGTTTTGGCAGAATGATCGCTTTAACTTTCCATGAATGAATTTTGACTAAATTAACCAGTTGTGATTGAATTATAAGACTTTGCCTTTTTGTCCACTGTTGAATATATAGTGAATTTGTCCAAATATGTGTTGTGGGGTATCAATTTATGTGAAGATTTCTAGTTTGCTCGTGAAGATTTTTAGTTTGCTCGTGAAGACTTCTAGTTTGCTCGGACATTGATGGACAAATTAATTTTTCATGTCTACATGGTTCGCATATGTATTAAAATTTACTAATGGTTAACAAATCGAAGTTAAGCGCATGATGTTTTACGTGTACACAAATACATATAACATGATTTTCCAATTAATTCTTGTTATAAATGTACCTTCTTTGCAAATTTCCGGAAGATCCATAAACAAACGATCCTTATGTTTTTGGTGATATTATACATGTATCGGACGAAAGACATGGTTTTATATCAATGCATTTCGTTGTAGCACTCTGTTATACCCCCGTCACACCGGACTGGCGTCCTTACTGCGTCCTTACGGCGACCCAGGTCGCAGTGAGGACGCCATAGACGCCAGAGAGACGCAGTAAGGACGCAAGAGGTCGCAGTGAGGACGCCGAAAATTGCTCAGGACGCGAGCCCACGGCGACCACTTTGAAGAAGTTCAAAGTGGTCGCCGAAGTCCGGCGTTCTTACGGCGTTCTGTTAAGGACGTCGTAGGGACGCCGTAGAGACGCAATAGTCGTAGTAGGGACGTTGTAGAGTCGCTGTAAGGTCGCCATGGACGTCGTGTGGTCGCCGCTCAAACCCACAGAAGATGATCATTGACTGCAAGGTATGTCGCCGTGTGGTCGCCGCTGCGGGGACGCATGGTCGCAATAAGAACGCGATAAAAACGCCAAGGACGCCGTATGGTCGGCTTTGGTCGCCGTTAGAACGCGGTAAGGTCGCGAGGGACGTATTAAGTGAGGATGCGCAGAACGCCATAAACCAGGACGCTGGTGTGACTGGAAGGCGAAAAACAGCATGTTTACAGAAAAAGTCATTGGCGTCCTTACTACGACAATCAGAAATTTCCAGAAACACAGTCTTAGGTCGCCGTAAGGACGCCAGTCCGGTGTGACGGGGCTATTATGTAGCAGTTTAAATCTTTATGAGTTCAGTAGGCGTTATTGTTTCCTTCTCAAGTTCCATTGTATCCTGAGAGATTAAACGTTAACACCGAAATAAACAGCATCTCGTATGAAAGATCAAACAGCATCAAGTGGCCATTAACTACGTATGTTAGTGGTAGTTTCCAAGATTTAACAAAGCACAGTGCCATCGACGTGAGATGTTGGTAATAGAAAAGTTGATCGAACATTCTCCACGATATGAAATCTCTGTTTTTATTGCACCGTTAATAATATTAAAGAGTCGTAAGAAGTATGCGTTGATTATCCGTTGACTACTTTTATATGTCTTAACAATATAAAGATAGATTCGTATGTTTCGTAATTTTAATGTTTTTTAATTTCATTCCATTTAAATCACATATTATCAAACATGTTTTTAAATAAATTTGTTTTGAACATTTCAACTTCCACAATGATTTGTAAAAAAACAAAACAGTCTTTGTTTTCCACGGAAAAGAACATGTAGTTCAGTAATTTAACATAATATGCAGTTTTCATCATTGTTTTTAATAAAGCTGCTCAGTTACAGGTTGTGAAAAAACAATGTTGTTCCAAATCAATGAAAAGAAATCTATGAATATAATATTAAATATGCCTTAAATAACATTTTAAGCTTTTACGGGGACTTGTTCACAGATTTTGGCATATTTTGAAATTTGTCATTAAATACTCTAAATTAATAAATAAAAACATCAGAGCTAAAGAGCTTGAATATAAAAATAATAATAATAAGGTTAACCACACCAGTGCTCGAACCACTGACCCATGGGGTAAAAGGAAGGCACCGAAACCAATCCGCCATCCGTCTTCACGTAGGTTTGTGTGTGTAGTTAAGCGTTTATGTTCGGGTCGTCGTTTAGAATTTACGACTACATTATGTGCGGACCTCACCATCGGTATTCACATGGGTTGTCATTTATTTTATACTTTGTATAACCATCCACGTTTTGTTACCAAATATAACGATAACTCAAGAAATCGAAATTTTTAAATCGTTTCGCGTCTGAGACGCTTTATAATTTTAACGATGATTTTTCGTAAACGAAAGTGTATATTCAGTACAAGTCTGCGGCATTAGTGTTAATGCGCACACTGGTGTACATTGTTCATTTATTTCTTGAATCTGTGGCAAAAAGTTGAAAAATGCTCATTTTGATAAACTTTGAACAAGTCTCTTTAAGAAGCTTTTCAGCTTATTGTTTATCTTCGGTTGCTGCGAATTTATCATATAATCGAACGTAATCCAGTTTACTTCCAAATTTTACGTGCTTACAAACTATAAGTTCGCAATGACTTACGATTTTCAGTATGAATCACTTCCGTGTCGCGGTTAAGAACATTCGCCTGTCACGCAGACGAACCAGGTTCAACCCTGTCATAATTTTTTAATATTTTTTTAAAAGAAGTATTTTTTTGTCAAATATATCCATCAATAGAATGTAAATTAATCAAATGATAAAATATAATGTTTCTATCTCGTATAATAAGCTTATCAAATTAGGCGAAAACGGCTTTAATAACAATTATTCAATCCCATACCATTAAGTATTTTAAGACAATTGAGCGATACTTCATTATATTCATTTGTCTGCTTTCGTTTTTTTTTTTGGGGGGGGGGGGGTTGCTTAGAATGAGTAGTTGAACAGNTGGATATTAAAGGGACTGTCCACTAGATAAAGCGTCGCGCGACGCGAAACGATATTTTGGGAACCTACGAGGATTGCTTATATAGCTAAAAAATACATCCGTATTAAACATGAACGTCCGTGGTCGAGTGGTCTAAACAGGTAGCTTTTTACTCTAGGACTCCAGGAATCCGGGGGTCAGTGGTTCGAGCCCTGTTGAGGGTTACTTTTTTTCCTTTTTTTAAATTGTATTCTTGTTTTTTTACTGGAGATTTTTAGTTCAAATGTTTAAATTTATCAATATAAAGCATTTAAAGCATTTAATGACAAGCTTGAATACATGCCAAAATCTAGTGGACAGTCCCTTTAAAATAGAACAGTAATTTCCTGTTCTCTACAGGCGCTTGTTGAATATTGCAAAATAAGGCAATACGTTCCAATAATGTTTTTCCACTGCTCTGACAGTGTAAGACCCAATACCAACGGTCGACAATCAAAATGTAATTGGAAAGTGGCCGCCTAGAAATCAAACAAGGACATATTAGTAAACAGTTATGTAGAAAATCGAATCCATACTGTTTCCTCATTTTAATTAAAAATACAATAGAAATGCTAAATAAGCTTAGAAAATAAAATTATGTCAACATAAATATGTGTTTAAGAAAAGTGTTCCAAACACAATAACGGCTTTATACGTAAATATTTCAAACCCTGATTGTGTCGTTTTATAAAAAAAAATCATTGATCGTTCCAAGGCGCTGATTCCAGCATAATCCGTTTTACGTTTAGTGTTCATGGTAAGCTTGGTTGTATTGTCATGTATAACACTGGCAAATGGTCACTTAACAAAGACCATCAAATGATAACATTTTTATTCTCACTTGATAAAATAGTTAGGCAGAATGTTTTAGGTGTTTTAGGTTATGCTTAATAATATTATATTTTGAATCTGAAAAACAATACGTGGAATTTATTACGTTAAAGTCATGTTCAATATACGACTGATACGTAATCATAATGTTACAATACATAGCCTTGCAAGCCTCGTTAATTATCAAATGTCTTATTGCAGTACAATGTATGGTCATTATACTGCACACAAATCTAGTTTGCTCCATCCGTGTTATTTGGGAAAAAAAAACAATTTGCAAATCAGATGAATCCTCACATAATTGTAAATAGTTTGAATACTAATGCATCGATGAAGACCGAATGAGTGAACGTTCTTTGAAACACGGTTCTCAGTAGAAGTGCCGGTGCTCATCGAAAACGAAAGAGGACAGACGCTGAGTGTGTAGATCATGGATCTTATATCATATATAATAAGTATATACTTCCTTTTCCAAGTGTAAAATGCCGTTTCCCGCAAATGCATTAATATGTCATGACGTTGGAACGTTAAATATCTCGGTCGGACTACAATGTTTAACACCCGCGCGTGGGTTGTATAAATAGTACAACTGGTTATCCGAAAACTCTAAATCATGTAATAATAGGTAGACGTTAACTTATTTATTTTTTAAATCAATGTCGATGAGCGCATGATCTTAATAGAAATCTGCACAAATTACGTGTGTATTTATTAACTTACAGTATGCCTGTTCGGTAAAATAAAGTACATAGAATAGGCATGTTTCAGGGTAAATATTGCTCCCCTCTCCCCCTCGAAAAGTAATATCAGCATCGACCTTCGGCCTCGGTTCACATACTCTCATCGGAGTGCGATATTTACTATACGACTCAACTTCGTGTGATATGTATATATTATTTAGATTTTAATTTATTTAATATCATATTAAGATGTCAAATTCAGAAAAAAAAAGATGTATTACTCAAAAAGTGTGATTTAAAAAAATGTAAGTTCCAAAAATATGCGATTTGAATTCAAAGAATGTGTAATTTCTAGGTAGTTTGTCAAATATAAACAGTCGTTGTTTTTTTCTTTCATCACAAACATTAAAAAAAAAATTCCAAAATCAAAATCGGCACTCAGTTTGTGCAATGTTCCATGAGCAGCCATACCAAATGTCGGCTTTATTCAAAGTTTCATGTGAAATATATATAACGTCTTGAGATGTTGTAACGTAAAATGCCACCGGTTTCCACCGACTTCAGAGTTAAATCTGCAATACTGCTCATCGGGATTTAATGAAAGCAAGTTGAACAAATAAAATAAACCGCTAATACTTATTTAGTGACACCAAAGGCATGTGTGTTAATAAAGCGTCTGTTATATATTTCCTCTTCGCTTAGAACCTGGCGATATTATGGTACAAAAACTGCACGAGTTTGTCTTTCACAGATGCATGTTGTGTGCAATTGTACAGAAGTATAATTTAACCATACAAATCCATTAATTGTTTTGATTTCATATATTAATCATATTGCAACCATTACAAATGTGGTACATGTGTATCTGAACAGAAAAATAACATTCTCAACTCAAAAGCTTATTTATATTATTGATTTGTATTGATTTGTATTTTATTATAAATTCAGTTTCTGTTATAGAAATACATTTTAATTTGGTTTAAATTGAATACTGAATAATAACTTAACAAAATACTAGTCGTGTACTTTTTTACATTGATAAATTAGCTGGGCATTAAGAAGGCAGCTAGCTATGATCACTAAATAAACAATTGGTGTGTTTGCGACTTTTGTACAAAATCTATGTCTGGTATCTGCAAAATCAACAGCGCTACACTTGTCAAACAAACATGTTGGATCCCTGTCAGACCTGTCTGACAGCTGTAATCCTCTTCATCAATTTCATGGCAAAAGTATTGCTTACAGAAGCACTTGTGTCCCGTGGCTCAGACATTGGTTTAGTATCATTATGTCTGATTGATGCGTATTATATGGAAACTAGAAACATTGACAGTACCATGCAAGTATATGTGGATCCATTCTGGTACACGAATATCTGCCTTTGTGCGTCTTTTAGATCCTTAGATGAAAGTTGATAACTGTTACTCACCATAGGAAACACATGTCACAATTTCTTGAAATTCCCTTTGATGAATGATCAAAGCGTTGTAGTTAATGTCCTGTGGGAGAAGTTTATTGACATAAATGAGTGGTCCCATTTCACGATTTCATATATCACATACGGTCAGAAGAGAAAATTCCAAGACGAGCCAGAATAACATATTTAACTGATGTTGTAGATATATGTGTGTAATACACTTTACCACATTTGCTTACAAATAATGATGAAATACTAATACTATGCAGTCACTGTTCGTTATATACTATATATAAAACTATATATCACTTGTTGTGCTTTTATAATCAATAAGACAACCAAAAAGGTGGCGCATACTTTTCCAGTTTGAGTTTGCAATTTTACAAAATGTCGACAGTACGACAAAGAGACACAGATGTAGAAAGTACGACAAAGAGACACAGATGTAGAAAGATAGTTAAACAGGGGCAGCCTTTGCCTTCACATTAAAAACAATAAGTGTTGTTTTGAAGTCCCCGCAAATCAGTATCTTCACAAACTTAAAAAAATGCCGAAATCATTTCAAATAAACATGACCGACTAAAATACAAACATTGAATTGTGATCGGGAAACTATTTGGCATCGTTTAACTGTATAGTTTCTATTGATTTTCTGGAGTAAATCGAAATGAATATTTAGTGTATACGCCGTCTGTACTACGCGTTTCCGAATATATACAGTTTTTAATGTATTTACTATTAACGATATAGTTTTCATTGGAATACAGATCATTTGCAATAATAAAAACTAAAACCCTTTTTAAAACATATACTTATTTTCTATCGACATAGGTTTTAATAGAATGGCACATACTTGTATGCTTATGATTAGGTGAAAACAATCTAGAAGCAAGATTTCATTATAACAAGAATCCGACAACGAAAACTCATAATACATGTATAAATGTTTCCTGTCAATGAATAGTCCAGGACAGGCGTCTTTTGGCTAAATACAAATGTGCCTTTATAGTGATTAATTAGTCTAGAACGCAATATAGATTGAGTGAAAAAAATGACAAGAAATAAACCGAAAGGACATTGAAGACTAGTTTATTGGACAACTTTATTGATAATGGCTGCTTAGCAACGTTAAAAGAAATCAAATTAAAACACATCGCAATATTGGTAGATCATTCATGGCATAGCATTAATAACCTTCTTAGATTCCTTTTCATAAACACGTAGGCAATGAATTGTTAAATGAAGCAAACGAAAAAAAAACAACATGTGCATTTTGGCGACATGATCTTCCAAGTCTTGGAACAGAATATGAATAAGGAAACTTTATAACTTAATTTAAACTGACTGAACACGTCTTTATATTTGTTTCATATAGGCATCAGCTCTTATGGTTTTCAGATGAATATGTTAAAATCATGAATAACAATTATGGCATGATATATCATAAGGTGATAAACTATTATTACAATCGCTAGTCTGAAATTAAAATCAATTTTCCTCTTCATGCTAGAACAATATATAAAAAAACGATGCGAAACATTAAAACTATGCGGTCACCACATGGAAATTAACAACAACAATGGCACATCAAAAACCAGTACATACTCAATTGTTGGTTTTCGGTTCAGGTACTACTTAAAAGTCTCCCCGGTACTCTTCATTATATTACTATATACCCCGGGTATGAACAATGCGCTTACTCGATGGTAATTTTCAATATATTTTCCGTACACCGGGTATTTGTAGTATACTGAAGAGTGCCCCTGGTAGTACCTGAGCCGAAAATGACCAATCATGGTGTTCTTAATTGGTCGNAATACTGAATAATAACTTAACTACAAGTAACAAAATACTAGTCGTGTACTTTTTTACATTGATAAATTAGCTGGACATTAAGAAGGCAGCCAGCTATGATCACGAAATAAACAATTGGTGTGTTTGGGACTTTTGTACAAAATCTATGTCTGGTATCTGCAAAATCAACAGCGCTACACTTGTCAAACAAACATGTTGGATCCCTGTCAGNACTGACTGAACACGTCTTTATATTTGTTTCATATAGGCATCAGCTCTTATGGTTTTCAGATGAATATGTTAAAAAAAATCATGAATAACAATTATGGCATAACTATTTTTACAATCGCTAGTCTGAAATTAAAATCAATTTACTTCTTCATGCTAGAACAATATATAAAAAAAAACGATGCGAAACATTAAAACTATGCGGTCACCACATGGCAATTAACAACAACAATGGCACATCAAAAACCAGTACATG